>KN468894.1:5542-26044 GCA_000787095.1 Periophthalmodon schlosseri | reverse complement strand
TTTATGAGTTGTTTTTTTTTACACTTTTCCTCTTGATTGATACTATAAAAAGATCTGATTAAAATAAATTTGGGGGTGCATACAGGAGGAATTCTAAAATGATGGCTCCTTTAACTTAATAGATTTAAGAAGAATGGTGAGATAAATGACCACAAAGGTGTGTCTTGGTTAGTAATATCTTTAGTCCTAACCGTATGTAAGTTAACTAACCTTGGCCGCCACTGGTGATAGTTCCACAGGGTTTCAGTGACTTTGTCGAAGAAGTAGGGGCAGACACACAGACTAGCCTCCTCTGGGTGGCTGTAGTAGCTGAAGTAGACGGCATCCAAGTAGTAATCCTCTCCATAATGCCTGTGTGAGAAACCTGCACGCCACAGCGACTTCACCAAATACGCCAAATGAGTGTGGCCATTAGGAAGGCACAGGTAGAACAGCTGGTATGGCTTTGGGCCATCCTGCCAAACATTCATAGCTGAGAAATACAGTGACTGCAAAAAATATATTCAAAAAAATTAACAGAAATCAGTATGAAACCAATAGTACAATTTAAACAAACACATACAGTGCATATAATAAATATTACCTGTTATTCGTTAAGCTGTGTTCTTCAATAAGTTCACATTTGAGATTTTGTTTTCTTTTGAAACTGATTTCTAAAACCAATGTGACCATTTAAAAGAATCACAGGCTATTTTGATTTGGTTGTGTTTACACTCTACAATTTGATAATGTGATCGCCTCAGATAATGGGCAAGGACCTATTCATGGGATTCAGACTGAAAAAAAATCCTTCCTGATTTGAAGGACTTTGTGAGGACCCCATTCAAAAGATATAACATTTTGATTTGAATTGCTTAATTGCTATGACCATGGAGGACAGTTGCCATAGCTTGAAACCCATAAATATAACTGGTGGGAGAGTTACTGTTTGTAGATTTCTATTTTTGATAATTCTTTCAAAGTTGAACCTTATCATTTGTTAGGGATTGAGTCCACAGACCTGTTGTATTATTATAATCTCATGATTTAAAGTCCTTTCAAGTGACAACAATCAGACCTTTGTAGTTGAATAATGGCACTACTTTCTGAGGCTATTTTGAAAAAAAAAATTTTCACTTTTATTTATTCATACTGACCTCAGCTACACTGATGTTAGAATACCCTATTTCATGTGGATAGGCCCAGCAATTAAAGCAATATTACCCATAAACCAGCTAGGTCAATGAATATGCAATCTTAACAGTTAAACAGTAAATTCCACCACAGAATTCTGACCTCCCCTTCAGCTCAGTTTTAAAATGTAGGATTTCTATGTGATGTCACATGATGCATGTCACATGCATTTGTTATAAAGGAAGTTTATAACCAGCCTAATAATGAAAAATAATCTAAATAAAGTCCACATGCCTTTAGAACAAGTCAGGGTCTACTCTGGCTGTTTATACTTGAATGAACTGATTCTCCTTTTTCCTTTGCCTCCGATGTTAAGTGAGCTAAGGGCTGTCTGGTCCAGACTTGACCAGAAAAAGGCGTCTTGTTCACGAGTGAGAGAAGGATGGAGCGTGAGAATGACAGCACCAATCCACCTCACCTATGGTCAGGAGCTTTGGCTAATGACCAAAAGGACAAGATCACGGATACAAGCGATCAAAATTACGTTCCTCCGCAGGGTGGCTGGGCGCTCTCTTAGAGGTAAGGTGAGGACCTCAGTCACAGGGGAGGAGCTCGGAGTAGAGCCGCTGCTCCTCCACGTCGAGAGGAGCCAGCTAAGGTGGCTCGGGCATCTGATCAAGATGCCTCCTGGACACTTCTCTGGGAAGGTGTTCCAGGCATATCCCACAGGGTGGAGGCCCCGGGGAGACCCAGTACACGCTGGAGGGACTATGTCTCTCACCTGGCCTGGGAACGCCTTGGGGTCCCACCAGAGAAGCTGGAGGAAGTGTCTGGGGTGCGGGAAGTTTGGGAGTCTCTGCTTAGAGTGCTGCCCCTGCCACCCGGCCCTGGATAAGTGGAAGAAAATGGATGGATAGATGGACTTAAGTGAACCAGGAACATAGAATGATTTACAGAGACATGTAATTGTAGCTGTGTCTAATAGCACCTTTGGCACGAGGTGTAGTTCAACCCTTGTGTCTTTATGAACCTGATATCTGGATTTAGTGAAACCTGCACATAAAATGTTTGGTGTTGGTTTTGGCAAAGATTAACAATGCACAATAGAAAAAAAGGGTTTGTAATCCTAATTTGGGGCTCAGGATTGTTGTGGCATGTCGGTGTGCACCTTACCCAGTAGTTGTGTTTTGAGAAAAATAGCCTTTTCCTCTCATGTTTGTTAGTTTCTGCTTATGATAAAGAATACACTTGAAACAAAAATAAATTCCAGAGAATTTACTTCAAACTTTAATTGAAATACTTAATCAATATTTGTACAAGGAGTCTGTGTTGACATACCCATGCAGTGACTGTATGTTTACGCCTATACAATAAGTTTTATGCGCAAACTATAGTGGGAGGCTACCGTGGTTTAGACTAAGCGCCTCTTCGTTGGTGCACAGGCCAGCCAGGCCTCATGGCACGTTGCACAGTCCAATCAGACTGCGACGACATCCTTCTGGGCACGTTGCACAGTCCAATCAGACTGCGACGAGCATCCTTCTGGGGTGTGTCTGGGTAACATGACATCATCCCTATCTGTAGTTCTTGGTTTGGTTTGGTTAGTTTGCCATTAGATAGACTGGAATATCATGTATTGTCTTGACATGTATCTATGAGTCTCACAGCTGTGATCACAGTCCTTATCTTCACATGACCTCACTACAATAACGAACTATAGCAGTGGTTATACAAAACAGCTAAGCACAGTTATTCATCCTAACAATTCCCTCCTTTGACACCTTTTTAGGTGTCAACCAAAAGCTGTTTGGTAGCACAATGAAAAGCTGTTTGAAGCACAATGGTTAGATATGTGTAAATTTAGCAAATAATAAGAAAACTCTTACCTCACCCATGGAGAACAAAGCACAAAACCTTTCATCCACTCACTTATCTTCCCCTACACCATAAAACAATCCTGCTCATCCTTCCTCATCATTAACTGTCCAGTTGAACTTGGAACCGCTGAAGGCGTTGTCTTCCTCCACTGAGTCATCACCCTCATCCTGTCCCTCCTTTGCCTGCCCTGTGTACTGTGGTGACCTTTACACTCCCTAAGAGTTTCAGAAAGTTGATCATCCATAACTGTCCCTAACTAGTTCTGTAGATGTCCAGTCAAAAGTCATCAAGTCTGTTCTGAGTATTCTATCTCTGTAGTTTTGGCACAAATTGAAGCGACATCGGTTTGACACAGTGGAGCATTTTCTGTATTGCCGCGTGACATCAAAAGGTGTATTTAGGAAAAAGCCTAAATATGCAGGGTTTGTGTGTTCAGAAAATAGCACAATCTGGATTTCCTGGTGGGCACATCATCATATCAAAATGAGTCTATTTTGACCATGAATAGCTACTTCCCCATGCATTAAGTTTTCAACATTGACAGCTAATTTAAGCTCTTAGATAATCCTTGCTGAACTGGTACGAACAAGAAAAATAAAACCTCTTCATCTGGTTCTTCTATTTGGTATTAGTGAGGGTCCATGTGTGCATAAACATTCCATGTTATTGTAAATGTATGTCTTGTTATGCTTTGGTATTGAATGCCATGGCTGAAAATGTATATTTACTTGAACTTTGTTAGTTGTTGTTTCATGATGAGACAGACCCAGTGGCCTAATCACAAAGATAGGGGCACTATGTAACTTTTAGGTGGATGGTTCTTTTGACTGCAAGGTTAAACAAAATTGCATAAAAATTACCAATCTCCATGGAGACTAGCAGATCACCTAATCAAGTATTTTTGACAGTTAACCTCAAATTGAATGAAAGAAAAATAGAAGGATAAGTTTATATCACACTGTGGAGTTCCAGGCAAAGCAATGACATTTTTTGAGACAAATTGATGATGGAACGGCTTCTATCATAAAACTGCTACTAATGCACCTTTAACAGTGACCCAGTCCTATCACAGCCCCCTTCACATGGCCTAACGATCGTTTTTTTTAAAGGTCCTATATTAAGCAAAATTGACTATTGTGAGCTTTTAACCGTGTTAGAATGTTGTTACGTCCTCAAAAACACACCTGGAGTTGTGTTTTGTTTCATCCACACATGTTGGAGTAACCCTTTATTATTAGTCTACATGTGCAAAGCTCAAAATGCTCTGTTGTGATGTCATGAAGCGGTAGTTTTCATGTTAACAGCTCCTTTTACCTTTTGTTCAGTAGAGATTCCAATTCTGTGGCTGCAATTATCCAGACGATTATAGTGAAGGTGTGTGGAGTTTAAAAACACAGTGGATCTCTTCCTGTATTACCACATGACGTCACAAGGTGGAGCAGATTCTCTGATCTCTGTTTGAGAGAAAAAACTCAGGGTTTGTGTGTTAAACTCCTGGTTTTTGAACATTATAACATAGATCAGAAAACAGCGTAATATGAGCCCTTAAGTCAAGGAGAGAAGTCGACTCTTTTCAAGCTGCACTGGGGAAGGGGAAGGGGGGGTCTTATAGTTACATAACAGCAATACATTAGCCTTTCCTTCAGATTGCATGATCTAACCCTTGGCTGCTACTCCAGACTGAGGCTACGCTGACGTTAGAATACTCTGCTATTTCTACTCTTGTCTTGTATCTCATCACGGCCGTGGCCTTGTTACTCCACCGTCGTGTCGCTTTAAAGTGTGACTGCCTCTGATGTGGAGCTCGGGAGGCCTAATAAGAGCCATGAAAGCCCGTTCGGGGGGTTCCTTTGGGTGGGCGGAGGGAGGAGGGACCGTTCGCGCTGTAGTCTCACCCATTCGCTCAATGAAACTCCGCATATCAGCCGCACACGGCGCGTCCGCTCGTCCTTAACTTCAGACAACGGGAACAGGCAGAGAGGCGGGCACCGATCCAGGATTCTGACGAAGCGAACGGCTCCACAGACGGCTCCAGGTAGGGGCAAAAAGCGTTACAAAATGTGCAGCTCCCGGGGAGTTAAAAACAACAACGTGGGGTGCTGTAGTTAGCCTGTTAGCCGGACAGCTAAAGCAGAAGGGCTGCTCTTGTTGGCACAACCACAGCTGGAAACGACCACTGGACTTAAAAGTAGCTCGCATTGTTTTATATGCTGATCGGATTGCGTTCAAACTAACAAAGTAAGTACAGTAATAATTAGACTTCCGATCGTTGATCCGCTGAGCATTTAAAGCCAATTACTTAAATAGTGTTAATGTTGTAAACAATAACTAGCTAGCAGTTCCTTTTAAATTTCCCATAAACGAAATGTTTAAGGGAAAACTCTTCAATCGGTTTAGTCTGTTGTTTTCCATTTTTATTATAAAATCATTTACTGTTCTCGGCATAAGTTTTGTTGCTTCAAAAGGTTAACTCATTTCATTGTTAACACGCAAAACAGGGCTTTTCACTTCAAAACTAGCGTTAACTTCATTAGCCGCATCTACAACAATGTTAGCCTAACCCACGTTTTTATGATTTAACTGGACAGATTACCAAAGTACACTGCTAAACTTTTATGAAGGACACGTAACGATTAACGAAACACTTTGATGCAACTGTTGGCTCTTGGTGTGAGCTGTTCTGAAGCTGAACAATGGAAACTTTGACGCATCCCGTGCTTCTTGCGTGACTTCTGCAGAATTAGTCGAGTTTCAGGTCGCTTTGTTGGGGTGATTGTGGTGGTCCCTGCCCCCGAACAAAGGCGGTGTGCACTGTCGGTCCCATCCCCCCCTTCCCTGGGAACTGTCAACCTGTAGTGTGGGCAGTGGATGGACTTTAGATGGCGTCTTATCGTGAACCTTACGTGGACGTTTGTAGATAGTGACTGGACAAACGCGTGGAACAGGACGTGTAAAGTGATGTAGACAAAACTTCCGCTCCAGTAACACGGAGTTTGTTTAGTGCTGATATTGGCCCACTTGTTTTATCAATGGTTAGTTTACTCCCTCATTTGCCAATTATTGTTTATCAAAATGTCTCATACTCTCTAATCAATCTACGGTATTCTTGACCCTTTTTGACCTGGGGGCTCAACTTTAGAAACTAAAATACCCATTGGGAGTGTCTGTAAGACCTGAAGATTATTTCTGACTTATTCTTAATTACAAAACATTGGACCTGATGGACAAGTTTCTTCTGTTATTTGTTTTTTGTCCTCAAGGCTGTTATCCAATTAGAAAGCATAATGAGCCTCACATGAGTCTCATTTGAGTTGCCAGTTTCAATGCTGAAATTTGATCTGAAGTCTCACTACCTAAACCCCACCTCCTGCAGCTGATCATTAATCAGTGTTACTACATCCTCTAGTGCATGCTGTCCACATACTGAGAACGAGACAAACTTGTACGTGTCCTCTATACACAGGTGCCTGGCAAAAAACTAAGAGCACAGGCTACACACAGTTCCTTTAAATGCCTACATTTTTTGCTGTATGAAAAATAGAATTACTTTCTAACATTATTTGGCACTAGGTTTATATTATAAATACACGATTCTCCCCAGATGCAAAAAAAATATAGCTTTATATTATGTTTCATTTATTTTTGGCAGTTGTCTGTATTGTAATTGATTTAAGGATGTAGTGGATCAGAATGGCTAAAAGAGCTCTTGCCAACTAGAGGCAAACTTGATTAATTTTGTATGTTTTGTGCTAGTATGGAAACTAGATACTCATTTGAATAAGTATCAATACTAAAAGCACATTCACATGACGGAAATGAACCTTTACTGAATAGCTTTAGAATCATCTTGAGCTGTATCAGAATAAGTATAAGACCACATAGACTAGTATACGCCCATGGGCAACTATGTTTCCTGGACGACTGAGGGATTTCGCGTATATAAGGCCACATAGATGGATACTTTATTGATCCCGAGGGAAATTCAAGCATGGCAATATGAAAAAACTATTATTTAATGTTGAAAATGGCATTCTGTTGTCTAAATAAGAGTGGTTTTTACTATCATCATGGTATTTGAATCAGTATTGAGTCTATTTCTTAGTGTTGTCACAATAGTAAAATTTCAAACTCTGTTTTGATACTATGTCAGGGAAATCATTTTAAAATGTGGAAGACTGTTTGGCCACTGTCCCATTAGTTACTCCCTATAACTCCAGTAGTTAATCAATGACATGTTTTGGCTTTTGGCATCAGATTAGCTTCTCTCTGCAAGTAGTTTTACGCTCCTGGGGGGTTTGTTATGGCTTTCGCTGGGGAGCTAGCTACTCTGTGTATATAGCATATTGTATTAGCCACTCTTGTCCTTTGTTTTTAGCAGCACATGGGTACAGCTCTATGGAAACGGCATGAGCATGTGAAGGTACAGGCCCAAAGGAGGGGAGCGATCCATCTCTCCCTCCCTGTCCTCTCCCCCACTCACCCAGCCTACTGTCCCGGCGGAGACGGGGCACGGGGGAGTAGCCATAGAAACGTGTACCAGCTGCCCCACCACAACCAATGGCCTCTGCGGAGAGAGGGAGGGGTTGCCATGACGAGGAGGCTGGCACGCATCCTCTTCTCTGGCCATGTTTGCACAATATTTCATTGCCTGAATCATGTTCCATTCTGCTCTTAGGCAAATAAGCTGACCTTGCATTGCATAATAAGAAACCTGGTGTTTCAGAGGCATTCTTGGCTAATTGCAGTTTGATTCATGAAGCTGATAAAATTCAAATTTATTGGCTTAATTAATGGATTGATAAAAAATCATTAGTTGCAGCTCTACTCAAATTATGTTTTTTCTTTTTTCTTTAGAATTTTGTTACGTCATTTTTTTAAGTAGCTCTTTCTGATTGTTCAATTTATGGGTCACTATTAAACTAATATCTGTAATCTCTACTGTTGTGATCTGGTAAATAGGGTTGAATGATTCGGGAAAAATATCCAATTGTGATTTTCTCTAACAAGCACTGTAATTGTAAACTTGTCCAGGAGAATTCACAAAAAGATGAAATGACAAACTACTGACAAAGAATCTGATTTCAGAGCATATTTGTACCGCTCTAAACTACAGGGGTAGCAGTTTTTATGCAGAATAAGACAGAAGATTTAGTTTGTGGACAAAATTATGCTACTTAAAAAAAAAAAAAATGCGGCCTTTATGATTTGTTAATTGCATCCATTCATATTACAATTTCCATTTGTTTGCAATTAATCTTTCAACCCTAGCCACAGGTAGATGATGCCTTCTTCACATAGAACTGGCAATAGGGTTGTCAAAAATATCGAAAATCAGATGCTTATGATACTAGAACTAGTATCAAATCTACATACTCATTTGAGCACTAAAGTCACATTTACAGGACACAAATTATACTTATCTTGATATAATAGTCACATTTACAGGACACAAATTATACTTATACTTTATACTAAAGGTTAATACCACATAGACTAGTATACGTCCATGAACCGCTATGGAACCTACCTGGACAGCTGAGGGATTATGCAGCTACAAAGCCACATGGTAATGTGAAGGAAGTACTATGTACCAGATGCTTGTTCTGACAGAGGATTGGCTGTGAACCCAAAAACCCAAGCTTATCATTGACGATTGGAAACGACTGAATCTCTTTATTGATTAAGACTCAATTAATGGCATATCCCTACCTCCATGGATACCAGACTGATCGGCTTAAATGGCTCCCTATGCCCTTGGCCTGCATGTTCTTGTGGAGGGACTGCCGTGTTAAGTGCTCTTGAAATTGATTGGTGTCAAGGCCAAGTGCTTTATTAGACCTTCCTCTGTGAGTGTGCACGGGTATGACACACAATTTCTCATCCCTGTACAATGTTGAGGATTTCATTTGATTTTTATTATTATTTAAGTTTCATTAGGGCTGAAGAATTTGGTAAAAAAATGACATATTGCAATTTTTCTGAAAAGCATTGCAAGTGTGATTAGATTAGATTTGTTTTAACAATAGGATTCTGATCAGAGTTGAAATTTTAAACATGTCCCGGAGAATTGACAAAAAGACTGAAATATAAACTGACAAAAAAAATCATATGGATCTAAACTACAGGATTAGCAGTTTTTTGCGATTTGCTGATTACGCCCATTCAAATTTCAATTGCAGTTAATCTTGCAGCCCTATTGTAATAAACAAAATATGTTGGTTTGGTATTTATACAGTTTTACATATACTTTAAATACACAAAGGTTTTTAAAAAGTACATCTTTTATTTCATTTCATCTGTGCACTGTTGTGATGGTAGAAATTACTTGATCACAGTAGGTCAATAATTCAATAAAAACTAAAAAACAAAACACACAAGTAATCTTTGAAAGCCCTCATTTGAATGTGATTGTTGTTTCAATGATTTCTGGTCCATTTCCCTTTAAGCACATTACTCATGCTGTTTTGTTTACCCATGGGCGAAAGGCTTTAGTCTTATTTACTCAAATGGAAGCACATGACAGTCTCGGTCACTCAACCATTAGACGTCTTTTCAGTATTCATTGTTCCCTGCACAATACTGCTGCAACAGTTTACATAGGATTTAAGACTCATGCATGGTTTAATAGAAAGGCTTCACCCCTTCAGTTTTAAGCTTGCCATCATTATTAATCAACAATTTTTTTCAATATCCGGCTAATTGTTTTCTGAACTCAATGTTTTTGTTATCAAGTGACACAATTTTCACAAGACTTTAACATAATTTCAAATTGTGCGATTCAGTTTTTAATTTCACAACTTTTTCATTTAATTTTATATTTTGTTGCCATTCTAGTATTGCTTTTTGGAACTATAGGAGATGTCTCTTTTGTCCAGTCTACAAACTCATGGGAAAAAAAAACAAAAAAAACTTACAAAACTATTTTCCTCATGTTTGCGCAATCTTGTGGCAAATTTGTCTTGCCACATCTTGTGGCATGAGATCCCATCCCCAGTAGTACTTGCACTTTACTCAATGTAGGTTGAAATATTTGTTTTTAGACCTAAACTAAAAAATCTCTATTTAGATCTGTTTAATATAATGCTTTTTTTATTTACTAAAACATTATTTCAGATATGGTTTGATTAGGAATAGAGGTTGAAAGCCAAAACAACGTTTAAAGCTGGGGACTCACTACACAACTTTCTCAGTCGAGAGAGATTTAGAATGTTGTGGAAGATCCACACTACACGACAGGAGTCTGTGTGATACACACTGTGGGTCCACACTACACGACTGGTAGTCAGTCATGAGAGAGCACACATTACACCACTCTAACAACTCAAGATAATTTCACTCTACAAAGTACAATTTCATAATCCACAAAAACAACTATAGTCTATAATATTTATAGAGTGCACTGTAATGCCTTATTTAACCCACTATCTTTGCTGTGGCAGCTGGATGATTTCTGCAGCCAGAGAAATCTAAGCTTGAATAAACACACTGTAATGCCTTATTTAACCCACTATCTTTGCTGTGGCAGCTGGATGATTTCTGCAGCCAGAAATCTAAGCTTGAATAAACACGTAATAAATAATGCACATATTTGTAGTAAGTGCTATTATGTGCGAACACATGTGGGACTGGGTGTAACTTTTCATTGGCTAAACAGCATCATGTGACCCCTGGCTGGTGAAAACCGTATCACTGCTGGCGCCACTTTGAACTCACTCACTCGGATCTCAAATGGACATTAAACGTGGCGACAGGTGAAGTAATTGGACATGTTTCTTGTGTAGATTTTATCAGAAGCAGCTCTCTGTCATTTGGAGTGCTCCAAACTGATGACAGACACAGCCCCATGAGAAGAGAGGAAAAGGGTGAAGCTTGTGCCCTTTCTGTGTTTATTAATTGTGTTTAGGCAGGAATGATAAGCACACGCCGCAGTGTTGACGTCATTTTAATATTGTCAGAATACATAATGATAGTCTTCATGTTCCAGCTAGGGTTGTTAAAAGTATCAAATAATCAATACTATCAAAATTAGATGCATAAAAAAATCACATTCAAAACACAAAATTGGACCTTTTCTGAACAATCTTGAGCTTTTTTCAGAACTACATGGTAACATATAGTATTATTCGGAGCAATGTTTCTGTGGTACGTGAGTTTCTTTTAGGTGATACTTGGATAGCTCTTCAGTTTGTGGGTTTGCCTAACTTAGAGTTCATTCTATCCACCTTTTGGATAATTTCTTGTTTAGAAAAACAGTGGAAATGATGCAGTCCACCTTTAGACCTGGTTTAGCTCTGGAATAGTCCTGTTATAGACTTGATTTAGATCTGGTGGTACTCGGAAAGCCAAATCTTTTCTTTGGTGATGCGTGTTGGATTTGCTATCAAGGGCCTATTTCTTGATTAGCAAATTTTGAAAGACAATACATTTGATACCAAGACAGGCTTAACAATGTACTTAACTTCCAAATATAGCGCATGAGTCATGGCATAGCAGTTTGTATTGAGCATGCATTATTTGTTGGTGTTGGATGTGGATTAATGTAATCCCTTCACTTCAGCAGCCCTGTTTATGCTATAATTGTAGACTGTAGCATGTACCTTTTGTGTGATCCATTTTTCCAGGCCAACTGCATCTCGCTGCGTTTCCGATAAGTGTTTTTTTTCATTCCGCCCAAAGTGTGTTTTAATGGATAACATGAGCGGAGAGTACTGCATATCCCCAGCAGGCTTGACGTGGTGTACTAATGATGATGGTGATCTAATGACTCTTGGCCTCATATAAAATCCCTGTTCTTATCTCCTTAATTCAAAACCATGCGCTTCTCCGGGGATGATCAGAAAGGAGGTATTTTACTCAAGCAAGAATAGACTAGGCCTAGGACAATGTTGGCCTTCTGTCTTTTAAGATTTACTCAAATGTGTCTTTGTCAGTTTTGGTGTTGTACAGTAGAAAACTAAATGTAGTCACCTAAAAAGTATATATTTTAAATAGTCTGCGCTCTTAAGCCTCGTTTCCATAGGGCCGGTACGGCGCCCCCTTTTTATGGGACCAAAGCGGATCGCTGGAGGTACTACCTTCCAGAGGGGTTTTGAACGCTTGGAACCTGGGACTGGCTTGCAGGGGCTGTGCTAGTCACACCCCTGTACGGTCATTAGAGAACCAGCAGCAACTCCAGCCAAGTTGCGTTTCCGTGCTCCAGGTACGGCTCCGGGTCCAGGGGCAGGGCTCTGCTACGTGAACAACTGATGTCACCTCAACATAACTAATATTAACTTAATAAATCGTACCTGAATTATACTCTCATAAGGCTGATCTCAGTGAATCACAAAAAGACATTTAGTATTCTAAGTTTGTGGCGCTGTGAGATGAGGCTAAAGCTAAAGCTAGCATAAACACTAAACCAGTTCAAGTTTATCGTCAGTTGTTTTTTTTTTTGTTTTTTTTTTAATCAGGTTTTAACCTCTCTTCATTTAATGCATTGAGGTTTGCTAGTGCTAGTTGCATTATATACTGCAAATGTAATTTTTTTTTTTTTTTTTTTATCTTGACGGGAGTTGCATGCATCGATAAATGGGAAACAGCTGGCTAGGTCAGTTTTCTATTACAGCGGTATATCACAAGATGAAGTCAGCGTCTGGTGAGAAACTATTATTTTATGTTTATCTGTTTTTTTTTTTGTCATCTTAATAATGATCGTTTATCCAAGAAATGTCACACGTGCCGCTGCTGCCGTACTGCTGGTCCTCCAGTGACTGTGTGGATATCCAGTCCCAATCACTGCAAGCTCCTCCTTGTGCCGCTGTTGATCTGTGTTGATGCTCCTGTAGCAGCAGTTTCCTGTGCCTCATGGTGGCGCAGGACTACGTCACACCTTTAGGTGTGTCTTGCTAGACCTGTGTCACGCCCAAAAGCGGCCTGGCTGTTTGTAATCGAAATGCTCCCTGGCTGGGGGTGCTCTTCCCCCAACTGTTCCGCACCAAGGCAGCCCCAACTGTGCCAGTGGAAATGAAACTTTATACTGTTTTGAAAAAGGTATTGACAATCACAACTGAGCCTGGTTTCCCCATGCCTTAACTTGCATATGTGGACATACACAAAACTGTCATTCTCAGTACATTGGCAGGCATTGCCTCATGTGAAAACCTAGAAGAATTCACCCACTGAGCTGCAGAGGCTGCACTAGCACTTGATCTTCAACCCAAGCAACTGCAGCCATGATTGGGTTGAAGATTCAGATCAGAGTCCTTTTAGATTTAAACCAATTGTATTTCGACACTGAACCTGGCGACCCAAATGAGACTCACTATATTTGAAGATGTCTACCTCGTATATGGGGACACAGTTGGGTCATGTTTATGAAATTTAACATCAAATCTTTCATGCTTGTGTAATTGTATTTAAATGTTTCATGCACAAAAATTATTTTGATGTTTTATTGGTAGCTTGGCTTTTCATTGTTCTGTTAAGTTATAAACATTTGTACGTTTTAGTCATATATTTAGTCCTTGTGAATTACCTTTTTTATTTAGCATTCAAAAATGTATACAGATAATTATATCTGTTCTCTGAACGGTCTGTTTACTGAACTGACAATACCCAAAATGCTAATTGCAGTAGTTTTGTTTTGGATTGAATCTTTATCGTTTTATATTCTATATACATTTTTCCAGTTGCAGTACCTATATCATTAGACAATATTAAATGAATGTAATTACATGGATGGGTTGTTGGTCTATTTTGCGTCACTGTATTTAGGTTTCAAAAAGTATTGGCACATTTTCCTAGAACTCAAATACAGTTGATATTGGTGTTTTCATAACTTGATTAGAGATCAACTGCTATGGGTTTTTTCATGGCCTATACTGATTGTTTAGAAGCCAGAGAAACCGATGGCTGATGAGCTCTGCCGATATTTTTGGGCTGATATGTAGGACTGATTTTGATTATTTTCCCCAAATGATATAATTTGAAATGACTACAAACTCATCCACAGCCCTGTTTTACTATAAAGTGGATAAGGGAGCTGTAGTCATGTTTTTGTGCAGTGTCCTTTTCACATTACAGTGTTCAGATAAAGCTTCATGTGGATTCTTTGGGCAGCTGGTTGGCCCAAACAAAATATCGGCCTGGGCTGGAGACTTAAGGCTAATAGCCGATATGCTAAAAAAGTGCCAGTATCAGCCCGATATATTTGTCTATCTCTAGACTCAATACCTGAAACCGATTTTGATGCCCAAATGAATAGTTATGATAAAGAAATATATTGTAATTTTCAATACAAAATAATAGTATTTGTTATACTTCTCGTCTAAACTAGTTCTAATAAAACTTGAGATGAAACTGTTCAGGAAAGGTCAAATTTTATCCAGTTATGAGATTTTTATTTAAAAAAAAAATCAGTATTGATACTTGCTTAAATGACTATTTAGTTTCAATACTATTTTTAGTATCTGATTTTCAATACTTTGTCCAAGTTCTTCAAACACATATCAAGTAAAATTGTTAAAGCAGACCTGAGACTGGTTCAGTTAAAGGCTCGTATCTGAAGTGCAGACGTGGCATAGTCTTATTGTGGCTGTATACTTTCATGTGATGTGAAACAGCTGGGACTGGAATGTCAGGACCCTTTTAAACGCCGCACACAAAAACAACGTCAGATCTGCAGTGGTCTATGTAGGGCTCATCTGTTGACTGTTGGAATGTGTATGTAAAACGACCCCCCCCCTCCCCCTTCCATGTACCCCTGTGAGTGTCATATGGGTTCCTCTGGGCTGGTTTGCGCTTGCATCACAGTAAACATGTAGTCTATAAATCTGATGCACAAAAATTATAATTTATTTAAAGTAACTAAGATTTTTAAACTTAAAATTTCATAAACGTCCCCAGATAGATGGAAAGGTAAATATGTTCAGGTCAATATAGCTTTTATTGAGAACATTTCTAATGCCGATTTTGATTCTTGGTTACAAAAACATTGGGCATGATGACCAAGTTGTTTGTGTTATAGTTTGGTGGTGTGGCTCTCAAGACGAGTATCCAATCAGATAGCAGAATGAAACTCACGTGAGTTTCTCATGTTGAATGCTGAAATCTTCTCTCCGTTTTGAATCCTCACTACCTAAACCCCAGCACATACAGCCAATCATGAATCAGTGCTAGTGCAGCCTCTGCAGCTCAGTAAGTGAATTCTGGAGGTTCTGAGATTTCACATGACATGGCCTGTCCATATACTGAGAATGAGGGAAAACTTGTATTTGTCCTCTAATTCAGGTTCAGGCACTGTCAACCCACGTTCACTTGTGATTTTAGTTATTTTTAAAACCGTAAGAGCACAGGCTACACAGAGTTCCTTTTTAAAATGGCTTGTTGAACCAGATGTAGCTTTACCTTTTTTAACCCAACTGAGTGTTTAGTTCTGCACATGAATCACTGTGACATTTACGGTGGCGCACTTGGCAAAATGTACATTGCAGATGTTGATAATGCCCCGATCTGAACTGCACTGATGCTGACAGCCAAATGGACATTCTCAATTTTTGAGAGTACTCAAGTCTAGTCTATACATTAGTAAACTGGCCAAAAATGATGGCAAATAAAGAATGAGGTACTTGACTTGGTAATTAAAATCAATCAGTTTGTAGCTGCATGTATAGTTGGTTATATCTCTTTTCTTGTGGCATTTACTCTTTCCACTGTAAGACTTCACACGGGTCACTCAGACAGTTGCCATGTGAGATGACCAGAATACAGTCTAATCGAATTTGCTTGTGATGACATGGTAACTAAGTTAACTAAAGTTTAAAAAAAAAAAAAAAAGAACTAACTAGCTGACCAAGAATTTCTCTAGTTGACTACAGCACTACAAAAGAATTGTCCTGCTGATGGATTGATATCCTTGTATATCTGACCCAAACTGCACTCACAAGACTTCAGCTGCACGGGAGTTCATGCAAAAACAACTGTTTATATAAATGCATTGTCCTTGTCTTTTTTTCTGCATAAAGACAGATTAAATTTGTGAATGATGAGTTTAATCTGCCTTTTTTACTTATACAGCAGCAGAAAGGAGAAGGTATGGAGTGAGTTGGCTGAAAAGATGGGTTTTTTTTTGGTATTCATCATATAAATATAATCAAATCAAATTAAAATGATTAGTCGACTAATAAAAGTACTGAGGTGACTACCAACAGCTGACAGCTGTAATGTATAAACTTTTTAGGGAAGTTGTTTTACTTCTTGCCACTTTTTCAGTCTTCTGCATCTGTTCACTGTCGCTCTAGTGAAAACTGCATTACTCATTACAATCTCCTGTGCCTGAACCAGGCTTTAAATAGTGTTGTTCTTATATCCGTGTATCCTCCTGCTCGGGCTCTGAGGCCTCTCTTGGCTCATTCATGTGTGCTGCCTGTGCATGGACAGCCCAGATGTAATATTAATGCCCCAGGGGACGCTAGCACAATGTCCTGTTTAAAACGCACACGGCCAGAGCACAAATGCAGTGGGCATGAAGAGAGGGGTCAAGACAACGGCATTCTCCTGGACTTTCAAGCACAGATCGTTTTTTATTAAAGAGCCTGTGCCTGATTTTTTTTTTTTTTTTTGCAATTTTTCTTATGTATTTGAGCAAAAATTGTCTTGCACCAGTACAGATATATTGTATAAGCAGCTCTTGAGTAAGATGTGTACTGTCTGCATCTAATTGGCAAGCATTTTATTGTCCATTCAGCAAGTGTGTGTTAGCATGCTAGTTGTTATTGGCTTTACTGTCACAGCAAAACCAGTCTCTGAGACCTGTGAAAAGCACTTATAATAAACTCATCTCGGTGAATAATTAGGATGCTCTGAATGCATAAGGTAAGTGAGGAGTAACTGGACCACTGCAAACCGTTTAAAATGAACTAGTTCTGTTTAAGTTTAAGACAGTAAAAATCTGGTACAGCGGCTTTTAAATGGTAGATTTTAGAGCTGCACAGTATATCGCAAAAGTATTGATATTGCGATACTGGCTGGCATAAAAGTGTTTTTTTTTTGGGGGTTTTTTTTTGCAGCTCCTGACGAGGCATGCACATTTTTTTTTTTTTTGTAAATTAAAACATCGCATAGCCAACAGCCATATTGCATACTGCCATCTTTTCCAATATTGTTCAGCCCTGGTGGATCTATCCAAAAAGGAAGTATATTGCAGCAGAGACATTGTAGTGAAAAGCACATGTTGTTCAGTCTTTTGGCCGGTCTCCACTTCCCCAGCCCTCCCCTCCCCCTGTTTTGTACCACACATTTGACTAAAGCTACTAGCTCTTTTTTACATTCACAGTTTGTCTGAAAAGAGGAAAAGCTGTTTTGATTTGGGAGGGGGGGGGTTTATCTTATTATTTAGCAAGACCTTGAGGCTACTGCCAATTTTACATTATGAAATAATGGCAATTATTTAGGTAACGGAACAACCTTGTATTGAAAAAAAAAACCTTTGAATTTTCAACGAAACTAGACAAACATTAAGCTTTTTACAGTTTATATCAAGGCAATTTACAGCATATTAGTGTTGTCACGATACTAAAATTTCAAACTGTTTCGATACTCAATACCAATTCTGATACCACGATGATGATAAAAAACTTTCTTTAGACAATAGATGGACATTTTCAACATGAAATGGTAATTTCTTTGATGCTGTCTTCTATCTGTGTAATTCCTCAGTGGTCCAGGTAGGTTCCATAGTGGTCATGGGCACATAGTCTATGTGTCTTATACTTGTTCTGATACAGCTCAAGACCATTCTATTCGGGAAAGGTTCATTTCTGTCCTGTGAATGTGACTTTAGTATCGATACATGCTCAAATATTCAGTCTTAGCCCTTCGTATTGATTAGCATCAGACTTCCGATTTCCTTTTGAGAACCCTACAACAAATTTGCCATGACAAAATATACCATTTATTTTTGTTTTGCATTTTTGGTGTACTGTGCGACTTATCAATTGCTGGATTTTTGCTCCATAACAAATAGCTGACAGTTTAGTGTATTTGCAGACTCATACACTGAAATAAACCTAAATATGATCTTGGTTCTATCTTGCGGCGCTTGTACTCGCACCACTATCTTATATGACACTGGCATGAAATATGTGTAGGTTTAGTGCCACTGCCCTGCACACGCTTCCATTTGTGCATTCCCCATGCAGTGCTGGAGTGGAGGTCTATACTCTGGGATTAAATCATGATCTTTTATAAACCATATTGGTAATCTATGTGGCATTATACAGGCCTCGCAAAGTGAGAGGAGGTCAGGCGGCCATCTGCTCTAATCCACAGATGAAAGTGATCTGTGATGTCAAGACTTTGTGATCCATGTGTCCAGATAGTTATTGTATTCTGGAATAGAAAATCCCCGTCATTATTCTTTTGGCCAAACAAATTTGTCCTCCAAACCTTGAGCGCACACACGGGTGTAGCTGTTGTGTATGCGTGTGGTTTTAAATGGACTTTGGAGGCTTTTGTTTTTCTTATCAGGCTTAGCACAGATCAACCAACAAAAAGGCCTGGGCCCTATTATAAGAATTGTTTACGTGTCAGCTGCTCTCAACAAATATTGGCAGAATTCTTTGGAACACACATTCACAAACTGAACCAGTAAAACACAGAAGTTTATACCACAATTTTCACCTCCCCAATGCGTTCACATGAGGACACAACAGTCGATTTCCTGTTATTTTGGCTAAAGAGACTTTGGGGCACAGTTTTCAATGTGTACTTTTTTGTAGCTGCTGTTTGGCTCGTATACGTTTTTAACTTTTTTTCTCCACCGCAGTCTTGTCTCATATTTACCAGAGGTGCCAATATTTCTGTAGGGCAGTGATTCTTAACCATAGGGCCGGGCCCACGAGCACCTCCTTGAGGACTGCGCAATCAGTAGAATATAGTGTATGTGTATGTAATGTATGTAGGTATAGAGAGATTGGGCCCCGAGATCGAAAGGGTTAAGAAGCCCTGCTTTAGGGCACAGTACGTTCTGATCTTCTTGAAGTTAGTTATGAATGCAGATGCCTGCAAAACATGGGTGAAATTCTCATGTTCTTGTAAAAGACACTATGGCTTGTTATGGCGTTCTTGGCCCTAAATCTTTACTTGTATCGATATGAAGTGTCATCTATTTCTTTGACCTAATTTTCGTGATACTATCTGTTGTTGCGCAGGGGCATATCTCTTGTTTGTTAGCCTGCAAGACGATGTGTCCAGCGGCCTGGAGCACCTGGGCAGGGGCATATCTCTTGTTTGTTAGCCTGCAAGACGATGTGTCCAGCGGCCTGGAGCCACTTGGACTAGATTAAAACTGGTACGATTATTCTGATGGTATAAATACGCTGTATGTATGTTCATTTGGGGAGCTGAGGGTGAGACGACACTGTTAGGAACAACAGCTCTTTGACAATTGTGCACAGTTGATTCAATAAATCAGACTTTTTGATTCAAGACAACTTCTCTATTGATTTTCAATTTTTTTTAGGTTCTTACTATTAGAAATTCCACAACAGGCTTGATTGGTAAGACTGGTGAAGTTGTATCTATGGGCAACAGGCTTCCCCTACATGGGCTGCATGAATGTTTTAATGTGAGTTTCTTATGCTCACTGAGCTGCAAACTGGTTGTAAAGCACATCTTTAGGCTGTACTGAGGAGGGAATGAATAATTAACTTGGTCTCTGAGACACTGTCTTATGGAAAGTGTAAAGGAACTTTCCTATATTATTATTATTTTGTTCCAGCTAATTGTATTGGCTTAAGACTGGGAAATACAAAATGACAAAAATATTCTCATTTGTGCACAACTTTTGATTTATTTTGATTTATGCTTTTATTAATTTTCTGAACTATACAAACAGAAAGAGTCTGAACTCTGCTTCAAACTACATGCTTTTACTGACGGAGTTGGCTGTAGACCCCTTGATTAAATAATCAATTATTAGCTTGGGTGTTTTTAAAGTGATTAAAATTTGACTAATTGCACAGCGCTAATGAGACTTAAGTCGTGTTAGTTTTAAGCATGAGTACAATTAAATTGGCTCAGTTTTTAAAATGTTGGATTTGCTTGACCCGGCTCACATGGTTCAGCTTTGCTTTGCTTTTCAAGTGCAGTTTCAGTTCAGGCACTAGATGATGTAAAGTAACACAGACTGTACAACTATAATTTGAACTCCCTCAACAACCTGCATACCTTCAAACCACAGCAATACTCTTATACACGGTATTTGTAGTAGTAATAGTACTTCTGTAGGCGTCTCTTAGCGCTCCACCACTGCTCACACTAAATCAGGATTAGGATTAACAGTCTGCGGCTGGCTACTTTAACAAGCACTAATTGATTTGTGACTAAGAAACCATTTGACACCAGAGCTCACTACAGTAGAGCAGCAACGGTTTAAGTCACACATCTCAAAGCGCTTTCATTGGCTCTGTTTCAAGGAGGATATGAGTCTTTTTTTTTTTTTTTTTTTTTTTCTGTTTTCTTTTTGGCATT
>KN468893.1:36902-49020 GCA_000787095.1 Periophthalmodon schlosseri | reverse complement strand
AAAAACAATGGCATATTCTCTTAGCCTTATTGGAAAATTGTAAACACTGAGAAATTCTCTGTAGGAATAGGTGATGCCTTCTTTGTTAAATAGTTGGTGAACATAGATAATACCATAGTCTACCCAGTTTTTTAAGAAAAGAGTTTTGTGCTTAAAACATATATCCTTGTTATTCCATATGTAATACTTATTTGGTGAGACGTTATGCTTATATACTAGAAACCAACATAACAGTAATTGTTTGTGAAAGTTAGAAAGTTTAACTGGAAGCCTTTCAATGCTGTAATTACATTGTAGAATAAAGTTTAAACCTCCTAATGCTTCAAATACATGTGTTGAAATGAAGTTCCATAGAGAATTTGGTTTCAATAAGTATCTTTTGATCCATTTAATTTTGAAAGAGGAATGTAAAGTCTGAAAATCTAGTACGTTAAATCCACCATCACTTAATTTATTAATCATTACGTTTTTTCTAATGAGATGTGCTTTTTTTCTTCCAGATGAAATCAAATAACATTTTGTTCACTTGTGCATTTATGTTTCCAGATACATCGAGGGGCAGAGCTGGCATAAACTAGACTAGAGAGCCCTTCAGCTTTGGACAGTAAGATTCTACCTGAGATCGATAAGTCCCTTTGAAGCCACATATTAAACTTTGTTTGAATTCTTTGCACGAGGGGGTTGAAGTTTTCACTTTGCCTTTTGTCTTCTTCTTTTATAATGGTCACACCCAGGTATTTCACTTTTTGTGTGATTAAAGTGATTAGCCCCTGGCACAGTGTATGAGGAAGCTGTTGTTTTTCGACACTCTCTAAAAACATGTTTAATAAAAAGGGAGCAAGCTCAGAGGAAAACGTTCTATAGAACTCAGATCTTAGCCCATCTGTGCCAGGAGATTTGTTCAGCTTGAGCTTTTTGATAGCTTCTGAAATTTCTGCCTGTGTAATTGGTGAGTCACAATTTTTTTTATTGGATTCACCAATAATTTCACATTACCTTTTTTTATTGGATTCACCAATAATTTTCACATTACCCACCTTCATTAAAAATTCATTCATGTGAGTGAGTGAGAAGTTGGATTTGTATACATTTTTGTAATACTCTTCACAGGACTTAGATATTTCTTTTGGGTTATCTATAATAATACCATTAATGGATAGTTTGTTTATGCTATTTTTAGTTTGTCTTTGTTTTTCTAATTTAAAGACGTAACTAGAATTTTGTTCGCCCTCTTCTAACCATTTTGCTTTTGAGCGTATAACGTCAAAGTAAATAGCCGAAAGTGGAACTATTGTGCTTGACGTTAGATTTCTCGGCCAGGGCCAACCCTTTTCACTGTGACACACGACGTCATTGGTGTTTTTGCAGCTCCAGAGCATATTCTCACTGTCTGAGCTAGATTAAAGTAAGTCGCATGTTTACAAAACTTTATCTAACGTTACAGTGTAAAGGTTAGGGTCGGTGTAATTTATTTCAAATGCCAAACTGTTCCTTGGTAGTTGCGCTTGTGCACGAGCTGCTACATAAGTGCAGAGTCAATGGTTAGCACTGGTGGCGTTGGACAACAGTTATTACCGTTCACTAAAGTAATATAGAATGCGAACTTTATATTTGGTCGTTTGGCGTTTGTGCGTTTACTGAGACAAAATGTGTTGCTTGTTTGAGCCAACTATTGCAAAAGGTGGGATACTCTTTTATTAAATAGCGTTTTGCTAACACAAACCGCTGTTAAATATCGAAATGGTTTACACATATTAACAAGAGTCGATGATTAATAGTGGAAATATTATGCATTTAATGAGGAATAGCGTGAAAAGAGGTACAGTAGAACTTGAATGTATTTGGAACTGTGCATAACCTAAATGTGCAATAGATTATGTTGACCACGAGAGGGCAATGCATTCCATGTTATTGAACAACATAAAATATTGACTTGAAATGCAAAAATAATGTTAAATGTGTATTAACAAATAACACATGGGTATTATGTTGAAGCTTTGTGAAGGGTTTGTTCATGGTTAAAGAGAAAGTTCAAATAGACGATCCAAAGTGAAAGTTTCACATGAGCATCTCGTCCAACTTTTTGTCTCAGACTCCTATCTGAAATGCTAAACTCTTACCCTTTTTAAACAGAAGAGACTATTTACATGGCTGAGGGTGTGGACCTGAGTAGGAAGTTTGTATCTGAGTCAGAACTTGATGAAAGAAGAAAAAAAAGACAAGAGGAATGGGAGAAAGTGCGAAAACCTGATGACCCAGAAGGTAACATATCCATTAAATAAGAGCCGTAATCTTTCTTCCACTGTCTTTTAAGTGTCTTTATTGTGTGTTTGTTTTTTTTTTGTTCCTCAGAGGCACCAGAGGAGGTGTATGACCCTCGATCTCTGTTTGAACGGCTACAGGAGCAGAAAGACAAGAAACAAGAGGAATTTGAGGAGCAGTTCAAATTTAGTGAGTTTCTAATTGATCATTTTATAAAGACACTGATCAGCCTTAATTCTTCTTTTGAGTGTAACACAGTCCGACCTCTAATGCCACCTAAAAAACCTTATCAGTCACTATACAGACTATAACTACCAGATGATAAATGCAGAACTCTAATGCAGTGTTTCTTTAATCACAACAATATTATGTAAATGAGCCTTTTTTAGCATTTTCTTGGTCAACCTTTTGGCGTTTTATCTTAAAAAAAAACATTACTGTAATTTTTTTTCTGAATCAATGCTATGAAATGGGATTTATCATTTTTCTATTGAGCTACTGTCTACAATTGTGAACAGATTGTTTAATGAGCGAGGCAGCTCAACTTTATTGTGAACATGCTTGAGTTTTTTTTAAACTGAGGTCACAGAGGCATATGGATTATTTTTTGTTTTAGAAAGATGTCATAGTTTGCCCCATGTGTTGAGCATGTGTGTTTCCATGGTTACAGAGAACATGGTGAGGGGATTGGACGAGGACGAGACCAGCTTCCTGGACGAGGTCTCCCGGCAACAGAGCCTTGTCGAGAAGCGACGGAGGGATGAAGAGAAGCTAGAACTGCAGGAATACAGAATATCCTTTCATCCACATGTTGTTTAGAGAAATTACCATTTTAATGACTCCCCATCACTCACTGACTAAATGAGCTAAAATGTGTTTTCGGCTACTGTGTAGGTCTGGGCCTTAAAATTAAGTCTTTAAGAACAGTGGGAAGAGACATTCTGCAGATTTTTGGAAAAAAACATATTTAGTGAACTTTACCACAACTATACTTCAATTTGTGGGCCTTGATTTTAAAGTTTTGATATGTCAGTATAGACAATTATCGGTTACTGGCCACAAAAGCCACACAAATAACAGCATATCAACATCATTACTATAGGCTTTAGCATACATGCAACTAAATTCCCTCTCCAAAAGAGCAGCTTGTACCCTGGTTTTGTTCAAATGACTTACTGACAATACTTATCAGCAATATTTTCAAAGACAGTTTCACTTTCTATGTTTCAGTTGTTCAATCACCAGCACTTTAAATTCAGTTTTATGGCACGGTGGCTGAGTGGCTAGCATTGTGTAGAGAACCCACCAGACTCCACCCAGACACCACCCGGTATCGGGGTGGGTTCTCTACACAGAAAGGTTTCCTCCAGGCACTCTGGTTTCCTCCATCAACTCAAAACATGCAACATGGGTAAAATCCTCCGGCTCAGGTGGTCTTGACCAAGCCTACGTTAAGATCATTGAGATGGTCCCTGAGCACTGCACTGCTGCGCTCACAGCTCCTGAGGAGATGCCCCTGTGGCGTATAGTGACAATAAAGTGTATCTTACCTTCCCTTATCTCTCGTATGTCACTTGTTACTACATTTGGTGGCCACATCATCACACATCACAACACCAGACAAACAGGGTAAAAGCTGTAGATGAAATGTCTCTTGCCTGAGCTACTTGGTACAGTCTAAAATATGATCTGAAAACCATGCTCATAAATGAAAATGAGGGCCTAGTTTTATTTAAGTAAAATGTTGTCTCAGTTTCCTCATGCTTTTGGCTAATTGACAGCATTTTCTGCTGGCTTTACACTTGGAGACTGTGCATGATGCTAATATGGGTCTCAGTGGTTGACGCATGATAAGCAGCTTTGCATGTGCTGGCAAAGGTATGCCAGCTCCCTCTGCATCTTGAAACATTAGAACATCACAACACTGGTGTGGTGATAAGAGTAGTTCCTGTATAATTGACATATTGTGAACAAATTTCATATTGTATTTGTTACTTTTATGTATCCAATACGAATGCTTTTTCAAGGATGTTTCTGGCATTGGGTCTATGGTCTTTTTATGGGGTCGTTTTGACTACCTGTGGTAAATGGTCTATGGAAGACTGTACTGAATAATACATTTTCTCTCCTGTGAAATGGACAAGATGTAAAGTTCGGGTGTAGCTGCTCAGCGGTCGCTCTGTCAACATTGTGATAGACAGGCTCGTTTGCAGATGAAACAGAAAAAGGGTTGTCGTGGAAACTGTATCACAGGCTGGTAACTACGGTGACAGTGAGTTTAAGCTTGCTCAGAGAGGTGCAGGTGTTAGTTAATGCACAGAAACCTGGGGGCTGTGAACCTGTATGTCTGCCACTGCTCTAATTTGGACCTGTCCCATGGTTTTGAACTCCCATCTCCCTTTCTCTTCTTCTTCTGTCCTACTTCATGCCCCCTGAGTCCTTGTCTAACCCTTTTCTTGTTTTAGACCTAATCTGTGTCATTCTCGCCTGCATTTTCTAGCCATGCACAAGTGTGTCACTGTTCACTTAGATCCTAATGCCAGCTACCAGTTCATCTCCTTTTTAAATCTCATGTTGTCTTGTCCATGTTTACCTTAACTGTATAGCACAGTGCTATTGCAAAGCATTCAGCAGCTGAAAACCGCAGAGAACCTGAAAAGAAGACAACATCTAAACAATCTGTAGGAGAGCAGCGAACCAGCCACTTGTCCCAGGCCCATTTACTGGCAGGAGCTGTCAAGAGGCGCAGGTATACCTGCAGTGATGGAAACATTAAGACATTAGAATGATGTTTCATTTAAGTAACATTTTTACATGTTCCAGAAGATTATGATGGCTTTTTATTATATTATGTCCCTACAGTTCCTCACAGTCATCAGACAGTAGTAAAAAACAGAAGGTGGAAAATGCAAGTTCAACAACAGCAGGGATGGGAGACGCACACACAGGTGGGCTGGAGCCAGGATGTGAGAGGAGGTGTCAGGGGAGGAGGGCAGTCTGTAGTGAACAAATGTGTCTGTTTTAGCCGTTTTAATGAGGGGTAAAAGCAGTATTTGGCCGAGTAAAGATCTGTCTATGCAAAATCCTGCATATATCAAATTTATCACATAGTCTCTTTTTCACACTTTCTTAAACTGACTATTAGGGTGCATCCCTACTTGTCCTGGCTTGGTCCTGTTTGAGATCAGCTTAATCCTGATGTGGACTTCATCTGGTCCTGTTCAAGTCCTGGTTTAGTTCTGAGTTTAGTCCCAGTTTAGTTAAACTTTTCTTGTGGTGTGAAGTGTGAACAAACCCTTAATGTAGTTAGTACAAGGGATTTATGTGTTGTGCTGTTCAGAGCAGGAGCGAGGAGCACCTGGAGAAGCCGGGGGAGCTGAGCGGCCACGAGGACCCACATCCAGAGCCCCCTCCACCCCCCAGGGATCCACCCGGGGCGTGGTGCACCTGCCCTCTGCTGCTGTCTGTGTGGGCGTTCTACCTGGACTCTGCAATTACTCCGGCAGCAGTGACTCTGACAGCAGCTCGGACAGCGAAGGTAGCGTGGATATAATCATGTCTCCGTACCCCCGGCAAACCAGGGCATACAGATAGATGCATAGAATAACTGTTCAACACATATTCAGATATTATATTGTGACTGTTAATGTTTGCTCCCAGTGAAATCCTCCTATAACAAGCTGTGACGTGAATTGACTTAATATCCAAACTGAACCTGTGCTTTTTCTATTTGTGCTTTTTTGATTGTGGCACTCAAACGTGACGCCTCCACCCATCCACCTCCATCCTTCCCTCAATCACATGCGTCGCAGTTTAAGCCGGCAGCCAATCCCGCGCTGCCTATCCTGACGACCGCCCGCCCCTTCCCTTCCATCTCCCTCTCCTCGTCCCACCCCGAGCCGCAGTGGCCGTAGGCTGTACTATTGGCTGAGCAATGTGATTGACAGCTATGGCGCATTGGAGGAGACTGCTTACACTGTCATGCGTCTTTTTAGGAGAGGAGAACAAGCCCTGACAGGATACAACCCCCTGTACCTCCCAGAAACCTGTGAAAAGTGCTGGTTGTGTGACTTATCAGTGATTGAAAGATGTTCAATCGTGTGCTGCTCTGCTTTTTCATCGGAGCAGGTGAATAAAGTACTTTACCTCAATCTGTATGGTCATTATCCCAAGTTACATTTGATAAACCCAGACAGAAACGTCTAAAACTTGTTTTTGGCTATATTTTTAAAAGTTGGTGAAGTTGCAGTCCCAGACACAGACCATCGTTTGCAATCTTGTTATGATTTTTTCAGTCACATAAAATGATGAAATACTTAAGAGTGGGAATTATCAAATGTATTACACTTTGAAGTTTAATAAATACAATTACTTTTAAATGCTATATTTTTTACTTTCTTTGATACTTTTAATGATTGTAATGTATATCATTTGTGTCAACGTACTTCTGTGATTAGCATTCCTAGGATTATCTTGATTAGTTATTTAATATATTTTGCTACCTATATAAAATACCATTTGTACCTTAATTGTATGTAAAATTTGCAGCAGTCACAATAGATTATGTACATTAGACATTACTCTGCAGTTTCTTTTTAAGCAGTAAAAGTTTGTCATCAGCCAGTGACAAACATACAAAGAAACTTAAAAAACCTGTTGTGAATGTTATTTGATCATATTAAATTGGGATAATGGGCCGTGAAGATGTGTATTCAGTCTTGACGAAAAACTGGCACCTGGAGCTACAATAATGAGACAGTTCAAGGTGAGACACAGACAGTGATAAAAACCCTACATGGAAATCTGTCATACAACATTTAATTTACTAGATATCTGGGCTGTAATAAGTTCAGTGACTTTGATAGGGATTGCTTTAGTTTCTTGGTTCATGTGAAAGATGAAGCCATCTAACACTGAGGCACTGCAAGGAGTTGCTATGACAACAAATGATATACCAAACAAAAGAAGATCTCACATCAGGACTAAAGCTTTAACGGGACCAACCACCAGTGCAGAAATGGAGAAAAATAAACAGTTTATTTACAGAAAAACACAATGGGAACAGGGCGTTTTTGTGAGCCTCAAGTAAATGACTTGCATTGCCCAAGAAGGGACTGGTTATCTCTTTAAGCCACACAGTAATGTGTGAATGGTTTTAGTCCACACTTCCCTATTGTGAATGTGTTTTGATAGCATTTTAGCAGAAGGGTTTGTTGATTCCTGTCTGTATACGTACAACACAGATTGCAATTAACATGTAAATTCAGTTTAATTTAACCTGAGTGTGGACAAAGACACAACTTTATAAAATTGGCCACAGTTTGCACACGGGTGCACAATAAGACACACATTAGCATTATAGCACACAATTTAGCACTGCATAAAAAGTACATTAGAAACAGACCAAAACAGCATCATATAAATGTACATTCAATAAATATGCATATTAGGATCTCTGCTGATAGGAATACTCTGACACTGTTAACACTTTTCTTTCAGCAGAATTGCATGAATATATTTACAAAATATAAATATAGACAACTACTTCATAAAATAACCAAAGGATTCATGCTCTCATAAGTGTTTGTAAACAATACAATACTGGCAACATGCAAGAGAAACTGGAGTCAGTGGATAGACAAGGATTTTGCAAAAGCTGGCAACATAGTCTCATGTTAAACTGCTTTTTAGAGACTTGTGCTGCTACAGTCCTCTATAACTTAAAATTTTACCCTCAAAAATCTTAAGAATCGGTTACTTAACCAGATTATTCAGTGTTCATGAATAAACAGCTCTTCTTTTGACTTCACACACTCATGCTGAAGGACCTAAAGACCTCAGCAGCGCATCATTCACTGATTTCAGTGAAAGGGGGACTTGCACAGGATCCACTCACAGACACACACATGCATGAAGCAAACTAAGTGTGATCCATCCGTTTCTTAAAGAGGCCAGTATTCCTGCATAAGTCAGTTGGCAGTGTCTGCCAGGTGCTGGACATACCATCATCACAGTTGTGTACGCAAAGAAATTCACACTAGATATTAACCAAAAAACAGGGCTTGCTTCAATGCTCAATCCACAACTTGACTTACACATGTCATTCGGTACTGTTTCAGTGAACAACAACTACATATTCTGGAGCTAATGTACAGGGGACAGTGCTCGGTGCTGCCTCACTCGGGTGCAGGGTTGGCAGGCGGGAGATTTCGCTGCTTGAAATACTGGGTGACTTGCTGAGGGAGCTCGGCCAGCACTGACTTGGCCAGGGTCTCCTTTGGAGCCTGAATGGAAGACAGAGACAGAGCATTATCATCCGTTTAGAAATTTTCAAGGTCCAGTCATAAAATCTTCCAATAGGAACTCACTATAAAATTTGGTAAGGTAATGTTCAAAACTCATTTAACATAAATAGACTTAATACATCATTACGGAGCGTCAGAGTCATAAGTAATAAGTATATGCTTTGAAATTCCCCATTCATAAAAACTTTACCTTATCAGTAATGTTTCAGTTGCCACTCCCAAGTCAAAACAGCACTATTGTACCAACAGACATGAGCATGGGACATGGTATTCCCCCCTGTAGGTATTGTATTGCAAACATTTATGAATGAAACGGTACAGTTGCTTATGTAAAACAACTGAACTTAAGTGTTGAAAGAGTTACAGGATGGTTTTAGGCAGCTCTCATAAAGCAGCTCTGTGCTGTCAGCTGCACTCTGGTGTATGCTGCTGTCTCTCGCCCTCCCACCAACAAACTGGACTCATGCCAACAAGCCTGTCTGTTCCTCCCACTTCACAGGAAGTCAGCGCGCCCACTGCCAGCCCACACCGAGCGCACTAAATGAATGTAACAAGGACAGTGTCATTAACCTGAGAGTAGCAAATCACCTAAAACACCTCCCCATGTGTCTATTATGTAAATGTACAACTGTGATGTAGCATAATGGGCTACTGCCGTTGTTACAAACATACAGATAAATAAGTAAGGCCATTAACAATCTTCTCGAATATTAGAGATATAGAGATATTTTGACAGTTGGAGAAGGAAAGATTCAGATCAGGACTCACATTGCGGAAATCTCTAAAAGGGACAAATTGCACTATGTCCCGGACAGCCTCCTCTCCAGTGCTGGACCTCAGGACGCTGGCGTCCCCATCCAAGAACTCCATGGCAGCAAAGTCGGCGTTCCCCACTCCGATAATGATGATGGACATGGGCAGTTTGGATGCCTGGACGATGGCATCCCGAGTCTCGTCCATGTCACTGATGACCCCGTCTGTGATGATGAGGAGAGTGAAGTACTGCTGCACAGGGGAATGGACAACAAGTTTAGATTAATTTTGAGAACTTTACAAATCTATATCCTGACATTGTGCATAATCCACAACAAATCGTACACAATCTACCCAAACTGTTTATCAATCCTAGATTCATTCTACAAAAAAATTATAATAATCTATGGCATTAATCAAAGATGACAACAACCCTATGGACCACCCAAAGCAAAGTATTAAGAATATGAATTCAAAACAACACTAATACTACAAAAGGGGGCATTGACACAAGGAAACCACTAAACCAGACTGTACGTCAAATAAACACTAAAAAAGTTGTGCTTTTTGCCACAGAATTTTGTGTGATAGGCACCGACAAGGTGACTACTTTGAACAAAAGCTCCCTTGCACTGTACACACAGACACAGTGGGTGGGCTCTGAAGCCTGTCCCTTTAATGTGCTAACAGCAATGCTCATTAGAGCATCATTCTCACACAGACAGACATGCGGCTGCGGGCCAGTGCAGTCAGGGAGACTCGCAGGTTCTCTCATTATCTGCAGTTCAGCAACACCAGACCGAGCAGCCACAACCTACAGTGCTTCCACCTACTCCCACACACACAAACCACATGGAACTACTGCACCCATATGGGGCCAGTGCACTGGCACCGAGACTGTCACATGTCTAACTTCATCTTGTCTAATCACTCATAACAAAACCAGACTGACTTTCTCCCAGAGACAAAGACACAGCTCACACTGAAGTGAATGCTTTTTAAAATTTACTCGTGTGTTTTGTTCTCAGCGGGTGACAGGATACAATTAGGGACAAAAAGCCCCGTGGGAGCATAATGATACCCAACTACTGTAGCTTCGGAACACTAAGGCAGGAGACATGTCACAGCCTCCAAGGAAGAGGACAGAGAACAGGGTCAAAGTTGGACAGATGTGTAAGCTACTAGTATTTTCCTTAGATAATGTAGAGTCTTATGTTATTTTGATATGGAAAAAAGATATTGCATTTTATTTCATGCATCCTGATTATTGTATAGCCAGGCAACAGTAAGAAAATTGACAGCTTGCAGCTGATACTTTGTACTTGGCTTATTTCTGTCCCCAAGTGACACATTTAGAAGAGTTGCCACAGAGAATTATCAGTGATTACACATAAGGCTGCAAACAGTCTGTGAGCAGCCAAACACTGGCCTGGATCTCTCATTTGTGACTCCAGCAGAAGCAAGGTGAGAAAAATCCATGCTGTGGTACAAATGGCAAATAAATGTTTGGGTATAAAAAGCAAACTGAGGAAGACTTCACACAGCCATTATATTTTTGTGAAATTACACCAGAGTCCCTATTTGTCACAGTATGCCAGATGCCTGAAATTCCATCCTTAGTACAAGTATGAGTGCTCTTTTCCTCCTGTCTGTTGTGGCCTATTGCTGTTTTGCTGCTCGTACTTCAGCCAAAGTCAAATTTCCATGTGGGACAATAAAGATGATTCTGATTATTTCCGTTGGATCCTTAGATGGGAACAGACTAAACAGTGGGTGATATTTAATACTGTGCCTTTTCTCAATGGCAGCTTCAATTATTTAAAGCACAACTGAAGCAACTACATTTACTGATTGCACATATGCATAATTCTGCTGTATATCTTTTATATTTAATTCTCCTGATACCAGAGGGAAACCTGATCTGACCCATGAAAATAATAAAATATTCCTGAGCTGAGGATCATAGAAGAAGGAATATAGTCTGACAAGAGAGCCCCTCATTGAAATGCAGGCTTGCCTTCACTACTACAGCATGTAAAATCACATAAAGCATGTGTGTCACCTACCGCTGCTTTCTCTTGCTGAAGGGCCTGGGCAGCAAAGCGTGCTACATGGTTGATAATTGGAGCGAAGTTGGTGGGTCCATAGAAACGGATGTGAGGCAGGCAGGCTGAGTACGCCTGTGCGATACCTTCCACACCTAGATACAATTTACAATAAAAGATTACATCAAAATTACATCACATCTGTTATCTGCAATTACATAAGATTTACCTCATGAAAAATCAGACTTTTGTACAAGAGCTAACTGCACTTTACTTTCCAAGCTTAATACAAATTCCTTCAAATCAGTAGTTATTGTTTGGTCTGCAACTCTGAAGAGCACTGCAGGCTGAGTTGGCCTTTTGAATAGAGAACGCTGCAATGTTCTCAGGCTTTTTGAAGATAGCTCATGGACTAACCTCGGAGAGAGGGCACTTGTGTAGGCAGATGTTTAATAGAGATGCACTGTACGAGTAGAGATTGGTCTTTAGCTCAGAGATTATGAATGCACGGGCATATTTAAAAGTCCTCCTGATAAGATAAAAAAAGTGTATTTCCTTTCATTTGAGTGTGCTTGTCAATAAATGCATTTGCTGCTGCCTACACAAGTGTTAGTGCTGCATTAAGCAGAGCAAACACACAATGATGAAGAAGTGGTTTGTAAAACACGGCACACAATTCAGATCTAAGATGGAAGAAGCACACCATGTACTTACTTTAACGTGATTATGACTTTAGACTCAATCTACTAATGT
>KN468893.1:11459-36847 GCA_000787095.1 Periophthalmodon schlosseri | reverse complement strand
AAGAGTGGCTGAAAATAAAACATTAAATTATTACTTTTAAATACAAACAGTAAGGATTGAGTCTAATGTTATAGCCTTGTATTAAACATTTCGCATTTGTTACCAGCATTTTGACATATCAGCCTGTAACTCGGCCTGGTGGCATCACCTGCTTGTTTAAGGAGATACGTTTATGGCCTTACTGTGGAACATTTTAGGTAAAGCAACATCTCCATGGATACAAGCAGGTGATGAATCCTCAACCAGAAAAGTTACATAGTGCACCTGGTGCACCAGGGCAATTCAAAAGTTGATGGTGAAACTCCACACTCACCTGAACAGAAGGGGTTGGTGGGGTTAAAGTTTATGGCGAACTCATGTGAGACCTACAAAACAACAGAATTGTCATGAGGTCTATCATTCAATATTCGGAGCAAAATATTTAGAAAATACTGTCCATCTCTCCCACACGCAGCCTCCCACCCTCTGTGTACCGCTCTCCTTTGTCCTTTTCATCCACACACTGCCATGGCAACACAGATGGGTTGACAGTTGCGTAATCATGTGAATATGCATACTTGGGTTTCAGTGCGTGTACAAGTGTGTGTACAGAGTTAGGGCTCGCTTCAAGCCTTTGCACCTCACACACAACAAAAGCCTACAACCGTTGAGTCTGTCTAGCACATGCATGCACCTACCAACATCAACAACAACCGCACACACGTACCTTCCAGTCTGGTGGGAGTTTGGCGCCGAAACCCAGCGCAGGAAACATTTTGTCACTGAGAAGAAACCATGACAGATAACAGATTAGGATGTTAGTTAAATCTGCATTTTTCTTTTTTTCCCAAATGCATTCTGCAGGATTTAGAAGGCATAGGAAATCCTGTTACCTTTCTAACTAAGCATCAAATGTATTTACAGGAAGACAACAAGAGAGTGATTTTGGGATCAACAAAAATAAATTGCATTGGAAAAAAAATACAAGTTATCTGGCAAAATGGCTTCTTGGTAATGTTTCCTATAAAATAAATAAATAAATAAATAAATAAATACATTCTGCTTTGTGCTACAATATAATGTCAAAGGATTGTTATAGGGGTGATTTAGTGATAAACGCCCCATTGTCCATTAAGCCAAACCGATACAATTTATTTAACACACGGTCAGGAAGTAGACGAAAAAAAACAAACAAAACATGCAAGCTATAGTTTAGGCTATGTATACATATTATAAGATTATTGGATCTAAAGAAGGTTGCAATGCCATCTTTAGCCTTGTAAAGATAGTGAGCCTGGTAGTACATACGTGTCATAGTCCTGTATGATCTGTCCTACTGCCAGGATGGCTGCTAGGTACTCGTTGCTGCCAAGTGGATTGATATAATGGAGGGATGATGGCTCACAAGGGTTTCCATTGGAAGCTGTGAAGTCTATTCCAACCTGAAAAAACAAATAGGATAAAAATCAACCAAATCTCTCCAGATGTAAGAGTAAACCATATAAACTGCACAAGAAAAAGATTTGTCTGAATTTTCTATAGCACAATCATACCAATTCTTTGTGATTTTTTATTTTTTTTTGTGGGTAGCTCTCTCTATGAGCTGCTTCATTAGACCTTATAATACTCCCTACAATGGAAGCATGGGCAGACTTGAATGAACTACCACGATGTGTTCATGTCCCCAGGTCTGGTAAATAAATCCCAAGATAATTGCTGCAAAAATAATAGCTGACTTGTGCATCAAAACACCTAAACATATTGCAGTTATATACGGCTTAATACACCACTTTTACCAACAAAACATAAGGCAATACTGTACACTGTCCTTTTACAATGACAGAAGTATCCTAAGAGCACAAGAGGAGTATTTTTAACACAAATGACCACAGGGATACACTGCGAAAGCATACAGTGTGTAATAATAATCATCTTCTGGAGGCCTCCAACACATTCACACAAAAACTCACACAGCTGACACAATATGAGATTAGGAGTGACAAGCCTTTCCTCCGGCACTCAATAGAGGTTTCTGTGTTGACAAGAGCCCGACCCATGCACACCGCCTACCCCCTATCAGCTTAGACATAGCCAAATATCTATCCTTTTGTGGGTGCCCAGACTGTATTAAAGAAACAATGTTCTGCTCCATTTCAGTGACCAAGAAAAGAGAAATACAAAATAGAATAGGAAAGATATGGGGTAGGTTAAAATGTTTTGAAAATGTACATACATATAAAGTGGGGGTATATAAAACAGCAGGAGGCGCAGGAATGATGGACAGATGCATGCAAGGTGACAGAATCAGGGTGCTGCTGTGCCGGATATGTGCACGCTTGTATGTTAGCAGGGAAAAACAAACACATTTGAGGAAACAGCACCCACAGTGTTATGCTGTAGATCCCAATTAAATCAGACACACTGGGGGAAAAATCTACAAAAGCAATGAAAACACAAGTAGTTATTATTTTGCATTACAGTTTTTATGTTGTTCAGCTATTATGTAGAGCTAGTGGAGTAGCTTCAGCAAAATGGGCGTTGATCAAACAATCCACTTCCACATACTTCATAGATGATGATAGAAGACTCCAGCTGCATCTCAGTTTATTCTGGGATTTTATAATTAATCTGCCTGGGTGTCTCAAAATCTTTGCAATCACTGTTTAATCGTAGAAGAGGTATTTGTACAGTGAGAGGATGGCGAAGTACTTGGAAAGAAACGTTGCTAGTCAAACCTCCAGCAATCTTGCTTTATATATATTTTCAAAGCCAATATTTGTTTAGTTACTTATTTTTTATGTTTTGGGGATTATAAAAAGGCTTAATATACTGAAAAACATTAATGGTAAAGTACACTGTAAATATCCTAGTAAATGTGCTGGGGTCTTGTAGAGATGGCTTGTTCTTGAGGGGGTTGGGGATGTCACCCACCACATTTCTCTTACACTGTATCTCTGTTGAAACCTGACAAAGCTATTCCCCTTATGAGCATATATTCTTTACATAGCCCTAAATTATATCAGGCCCAGGATGTGAATAATAATAGCATAAGTCATGGTAAAAGAGTCTTCTACAAACACCAGCAGCTCATGTTGCTTTGTATCAGTGGGTGCAGCACTGCTCTCTTCCTTCAGCTCGCACAGCCCTAAGGAGAGACTTTCCCCTGGTGGAGATTAGGATTAGAGTCATAAATCTGATTGAACACCGCACCCAATTTTTCTTTTTTTTTCTATCTGTGTGGCATTTTATATGACTTCCACTATATCCAATACAGAAGTGACTATAAGAAGTACAAGTAGATGGCATTCAGGATTGAGCACTTGATGAGATGTGTCCAGAACAGAAGACATTTTCACACCTTTAGCACTGGCCTTGCAAAAGCGATAAAAAGCACAAAGAATGGATTTGTGTGAGAGAGTGAAGAAGGCATTATATGTGTTGAGAATGTATGTATATGCAAATGAGACGAAACAGGAGGCAGAGGGATGCATCTGTGTTAAGACAGTCTTAGGTGTGTGTGTGTGTGTGTGTGTGCAAGCCAGAGCCAGTCTGTGACAAGATTAGGAAGGGAGCAGCAAGGATTTAGGCATTCCGCCTTAAATTTGCTAATTTCACTGGTGAGAAAAAGCAAAACCAAAGCAATAAAATGTTGCTCATTGCCAAAAGGTTGAAATATTGGAAACAAAAAGCAATGATGTAATATCTAATAATGAAAAATGATATGGTTAATGCTATATTTGCAAGTTAATCATTGATGTGATTTAAGAACAAACAAAATAATTTAATGTCTTTTACTCTAGTCACTCAAATAATCAATATTGAGATAACAAAAGTATCAGCTACAACCTGGTTTTATGAGTGAAGATCTGTGACCTTTACTTCTCCTGACAGTATGCAGTATGTGTGATGGCTGTCCACACACTACAGTGAATAGCTCCCTGTTTGAGAGGACCTGGTGCTGTCCTCTCTTCAAAGCACTTTTGGCTGATGGTGCTTCTGACTCACCTTTCTCATTCAATGCCGAAAAACACAATAGTTATGTGGTGCTTTTCCCATCAACATTCCTTTTGGATCTGTTAATGACTTCCCTGGGTAGTCTGTGTAATTGTAGATCTGAGACTATTACAGTAAGTAACTCCCACTTTAAATTGCTATAAGCTTGTGTTGCAGTGTGCCCATTCTAAAGATTTGCATGCCCCTAGAAATGCTCATTCAACTTGAAATTGGCTACTTACACTGTTATCTTAATCTTATCACAGCACTATCAGTGACAACAAGAATACACCCTGCATGTGCACCACGGGGTCATTGCACTTTCTTTGTAACCTCAATTCTCTTGTGTGTTTCTGTGCTTTTCCTGGGATTTCACTGTGGCTTTAGTCTGGCCTCAGGAGCATTCACAAAAGCACGGCTCACCCTCTGACAGCTCAACACGAGTAAAAGCACCTCTGCGCTTGTGCTTGGCCAGGCCTCCAGGCAGACAAGTGCTCCACATAATGACTGCATTACCTTTTACAAGAGCAAACATACACCATCAGTATACCCAAGACAAATGTGAGCACTGTAGGCTTTGACCAGATGTTCTGCAAAAACATATATTCAATGCTTGAATGTGTGTCACCTTGATTGTATTATCCAAGTACACCTGAAATTAGACCCCACCTGAGTGGGTTAGAGTTACGGCAACAGATTTAAAGCTCCTATAGTCTTGCATTGCCATAAACCTTGACCCACTAAATGGCTACCGTGAAATTCTGTCCTAGCTGATCCTAATGAGGTAATGAGGTTAATTTGGTTACCACAGAACTCCAGAGAAAGATGGCAGGAAGTGCAGTCACATAATGTATATATCTCAAAAGAAAAACAACAACCACTCTGGTGTGCAGAAAACCATCTCAAGCATTAATTACCAAAAGTATATGCATATGAGGCACTGGTAATAACCTGGTGTTTGACACAATGCCTACTTTAATACACAGCTTCAGTTTGAATGGCGGGCAAACTGAGCATACTAAAGGTATACCTGGACTTTAAAGTATACCTACAGAAATGCAGCAGAGATACTCTACAAACACTGACGTATTTGATAAACAATGAGAAGCCTTTTCCTATTCTAATGTGCTGAAAAAGAGCACATTTGAAAATCTCATTTTGAGATACATTATGTTCAGACAACAAAGCACACTTTCTGAAATATATCATCGAATCGTCTCCTACGCGTGTGTGCAGTGCAGACTAGACAACCTTGTGAAGCACAGGTGTCTTATTGGACAGGATGTGCTACACAATGAGGCATGCCCAAACTCCATTACCAGAGCCTGTTGGTGAGAAGTCTGCTCACATCTGCACATTTCCTGGTGTCTGGATGGGTCTAGACAGTGTACATTGATGCTGACTGCACTGACAGGGCTGTCCTGTGCCAGTGGTCCTGAGACTCCCTATATAAGAAAGCCAGTCTATTGTTTGTGAAGCTATTATTAAGCATCGCACCCTCACACTTTTTCTCAGCTCCAAAAGTGTGACAACACCAGGGACAATGAGTTCCTCCAACACAAGATAAATAAATTAGAACAATTTTCATCTTCTTATAGTCATAATTTTTGTCACTTGTGTTATTTATGCTTAAGTCGTCATTCCAACGACAGAACATGAAATATCTACTTAAAAACATATATGTAGCAAACCATTTTTGCACTTAAATGTAGAGTAATAAAAGCAATTGCCTTTCATAATTTTGCAACATGGTTTTCAAGTTTAAAAAAATGTGAGCTAGGATAATAAAATTACCACTTCATCATGTAATAAAACCTTTTTTTTAATAATTTGCCACATTATATAATACAGTTATTACATTGCTCTACTCAGTGGTAGAGCATAGGGGTTGATACTACTTTGTGTTTGGACGAGGCACATACACTCCAATGATGTGTGAATGTGCAAACAGGACATCATCCTACCTCCTCCCACCTCTAACCCTAACCCAGTATGAAAACACTGGCTGTAAAATGCCTAAAATGCGTTTATCTGCGTTATTTCAGTTACCGTGATATTTCCATCCTATTACTGTTAAATAAAATACAACCAATTTTCATGGGGAGAAAAAACACATTTTGAAATAATCTCAATGTGTAGTAAATGAAGTGTATTACATAATGTAGAACAATGAGCAATGAAAACAATGTGGTTTTATTATATGATGAAATAACAATTGTATTATTTTTATTCATAAGAATACATAATACATAATGGATTTTTTTTATATCACCCTAAGTAAATCAATATTCTTTACAGTTTTACTCAATACCATTTGCAAATGATCTCTATTTAGAGCACCACACACAAATCACCCTACCAACAAGCTCGTACGTTTTTCTATTTAAATCATCTCTGTGTCCTTGAATTTTTGCTTTTTATATAAATACTCACAATTTATGCACAATTTTCCCAACAGTCTTTCCCACCATCTCCTCCTTGCAGTTCCATCTCTTTTATGCAAATGATAGTGAGCCAAGTCTAACCCTGGCAGATGCAAATAGAGCTGTTTCCTATCTGTTTTTAGCGGGCACAGTACGCTACAGCAACATGTATCTCATTATGGCATCGGCACAGAGGTAGAGAAGAAAGCCATGCTAATATCATACTCACTGTGAACATGAGCTGGCAGCCGCCCAGTATGTAATCCAGGAAGGTGTAGTCTCTTGTTATCTAAAAGCAGGCACAAAATGGAGAGTTAGACACTGGCGTCTTCTGTGTAAGTCCAAGTCATTTCAATTAGTGCCGCATTTCACAACTATATAAATATCTTTATACAGCAGTATTATTTGAGTCACACTACCTCTAGATATATCATTCCAGCAGTAGAGTCCAACTATAATCTTATTCTTAACACAATTCCACTCCAGTTACAATGAATGTTTAGCATGGATTTTACTGTCATTAGTCTAATCCCAGCTGGCAGCCAACAAATATAATTAGCGCATTAAGCTGTCTAGTGCATGTGTTGCAAATGTCATTGTCCTGGTATTTTTATGTGTGTCAGACAGTGGGAATGACTGGTCATGATGAAAGATAGAGAAGCATCAGTTATGGAAGCCTGTCAGCATCATACACTCAGAGGCTTACATATTTAGGGCAATGATGACCAAACACTGGGCCAGTTCCAAAGACGGGTTCAAAAATAACAAACTTCTTTGTTACTGCATACAAAGTGTCTGCGTACACTGGTGTGTGAATGCGTGTGTGAATGGATGATGTGAATAGTTCCTTGGTATAAAGTACTTTGAGTTTCACAAATGAATCATGTATGGACTTTAACTGTGACTATATAAAAATGTGACCATGTGTGACCATTTTGTATAAAAGTACATAACAATCAATAAAAATAATGTACATTAGTGTTGTTAGAATACAGATGTTTCAAACTTAATTTTGATAGAAGAGAAAAAAACTTTATACTTGTTACCAATAAATAGGCACCACAGTAAAGATAAAACACCATGTTAATGCAATATATTGTATTGCAAAGATACAACACATTATTGGTACTCGATACATGTGCTTTTATATTAGCTGTAATATAGATCAAGACCATTCTATAACTAGTTCTGATGTCCTGTGGAAGTAGCCTAAAGTGAGCAAAGAACATGAATGCCCATGTTTCACTATTCTTCTTAGGGTACACTGTAAATCAATGTATACTCAATATAACTACATACAGCATACATGAAGAACCTCAGATTCACCAACTACAGCCGAGTGGAAGAGCCTTGATACAGTTCACTGGAGTCTCACTAGAATTTTTCATGATTTTGTTACCAATGACGTCATAATTGTTCTATATTTGAGCACACTTGGCTATTACAAGTGCTGGGACAGAAAAAAAAAACACTGAATGGATCAGGGAGGTCTTGCTGGCTAATCAGAGCTCATTGAGTCGGGAGCAGAAGGACCTCAGAATGGAATAAAGCAGGGCATTTACAATCAGTGGTTGGAGACTTTGAAAAATCGCTGGGCATTTCACAACCTAATAGATGGTGCACTGAATAGTAAAAAGGGTGCCATAACCTTGATGGTTAAAGTTGCACAATGTAACTTTTTGGTGGAGGGCCACCACCTTGTTATATTTTTGCCTTGAATATTCCACAGTATGGAATTAAACATATATATCTTCATGGAGACATGCTGGTGATTCCCTTACGCCAAGCTACTGGTCAGAGCTGATCTCACGGCATTTTATAGCAATAAAACACCTGTAATTGAATAAATGCAAGATATATAAGTTTAATGCCTCACTCCAGGCAAAGCCGCAACATCTCCATGGAGACACACAGGTGGCAAACACTGCACATGAAAAGTTACGTGGAGAATTAAATTAATACTATCCTTTGATATAAAGAAAGTACATTATGTGATAATAGAGGTTCACACTCACCTTGCAAGACTTGACAATAATAAACCCAGAATTTTTATAGCTTTTCTTCTTCTTTTGTTTCTTGGGGTTGATACAGTCAAACTCCACCTGCAAACAGCAAAGAGGTCACATGTTCGGACATGATTGAAATGAGAAGAATCTGAGGCGATACATGATGACAGCAGCAGAGACGTGTGACCACTCAACTCCTACAATAACTTCAGTGTGACGGAATTATATCCAATGGTGAATGTGGGGAATGATAAAATGCATGTGTTCATATACACTGAGTTGTCATAATCTATTTATCATTACAATTAATATCAAGTTATTTTGATAATGTAAATGTGAAGATGACCTTTTTATACATATATAATTAAACATTATAGTGCAACGATGCCCAAAGCAGGTGTCCATTAAGATGTGTGGAAAAGCATTACGACACACCTTAACAGTAACAGACGTGATCAAAGCCAGGCGGAGCTCGCTGGCAGGTAGCTCTAAACGTCTTGTAGAGTTATGCGGCTCAGCTAAAGACTGTTTTTCCCGCTGAAATACACCTCCTATATCCTGATCCTCTTCTCCGCATTCTCCATCCCCCTCATCCCCGTCTATGGCTTACTCGCATGTTTTTCACCAACATCATTAGCACACATGAAGAGACACTGTGCAGGAACAAGGTGGATTTGGCATAAATTCAGTTTCACAAATGAATCATGTATGCACAGATGCACACACAAACACAAAGTTACTTCTGAATGAGGGGTCCCCATACTGCACCTTTAGCCGAGCAGAAAACGCCAGAGCAAACAGCAAGAAATCCCAAGGGTGTTTATTAATTAGCTGCTTAGACATGACCCGTGCAGTCCTCTGCGGTTACATTGTATTAAAAAGCTGTTATGCAAATATACCCATGATTATTCTAGTTTTAGTGTTGACACAAGGAATGAGGGGGGTTTAGACAGCAAATTAATGTTGCATGAAGGGAGGATATTCTTTTAATTTGTACTGAAGTAGAACTTTGAAGCCTGGAACACAAACAAATTTACACAGGCATTTGCAAGCAAAAACAATTACTTTGTGAGTGGCTGATGGATCTGATGGCACAGGAGGGCAAGAGACTGCTTGTTTGATATTTCTAAATCTCTCTCGCGTACATTGTATTCTTTATTGTTAACTAGGCAGGTTTTTTAGGAGCTGGGGCATCCCACTTCATTTTTGTAAATTAATACATTTTGTTTTTTTTCAGTAAAACATTTTATCAAATGCAGACCTGGATAAATTGCTAAAATATATTTTGTACTTAGAACATGTTTTTTGTTGGCACGTTCAAATGTACTAGATGTGAGTTTAATTTGTACCTCCGCTCCATTTTGGGCTTCACTCATCTTGGCAACAGTCGTCTGAAACTCTCCAATAAAGTCATGTCCCCCATCGTTATCATAGTCGTAACACAGCACCTGCCACACACACAAACACACACACGCACATACAAGAAGCATTAGCCCATTTTCATTTCAAGTCAAAGAACTCCATTTGCAATGTGACAAGATTATACTCACCTTTATGTTTCTGTGCACATCCCCATTGCACAGAGAAATAAGAGGCACAGTGAAGCACTTCCACGAGGGGTCTAAAGTGTTCTTTATTACCTAAATTACACACAAATTGGCACCTCTTAGTAAAAGTAAACAGTGTGTAGCCAGTAACCCCACCAGTATCCCAAATGCACATGTAAGTCACCTTGAGCGCTGCCAACAGGAGCGGGTGATCAGGTTTAAGGAGCGGTTTGGTTGACAATGACAACTCATGGTCGACAATAATGACAGTTATCAGGATGCATGACTCACCTCTGTCCTGTGCACCAGCATCCACTTGCTGTCTTCTCCCTGCTTTTGAAACTCCAGGTAGGGGTCTGACTTGCCAAAAAAATCCTGCAAAGGTAACAGTGAGAGACTTATGTATTAACTGTATAGGAGAATTACTGTTTTTAAAAGAGATATTGACCTTATTCCGGAAGTTGCCGTGGGCGCCGCCATCGTCATTCGGGTTGTATTACTTTGCATGGGGCTGTCGATCTTGACAGCAAATATGTTCTACACAAACTACATAGCTGTTTTAAAGCCTCTCAGAGAATCGGTGCAGTGTTGGCTTGTTGGTGCACATGAATATTTAACATTTTACACAAATCAACCTACTTTATATCAGGTTTTAGCTGCAAAACTTTTTCCATTGAAATGAATGGGATTCCTGCTTAACCGGAAGTGCCACCACAAAGAAAGCGCGTTATAGTAGCATTTAAAGGCGAAAGTGGGCAGGGCGGAATAAGGTCAATAGAAATAGAAAATCCACAAATGTTGTCCCTTATCATTATTTGTTTGGGACAGGCTCCAAAAATGTGCCATATTAATTCACTTCTTTGTTGTTGAATAATTGCACCACTTTTTGAACCTATTGTAAAGTCACAATTTTACCTATTTGTACTGATAGAGAAGAACTTTGTGCCAGTTGTTGTTTCATGTGCCTATTAAGTACACAAATTTGCAGTCTGACAGTTAAACAGGATACTCCACCAAAGAAATCTGACCTGTCCTCCAGCTAAATTTTAACTATAGCTGTTCTGTTGTGATGCCGTGTGAACACAAACTTTTAGGCTCCCAACATTTCCAGGCAGGTATTTTATAGATGCATTTTATCTCAAATCATTGGATTCTCAGACGTAGGGAAAAACACATTATTAGAATATTCTTATGCTTTGGTTTAGACGAAGAACACACAATGACTTAAACGACCTTTCGTTTCTATTTTCTCAATAGATCTGTAGCTTCCACTGGAGTTTGACCAAAAATAAATGAATCCTACACAGAGTTGATTTCCAGTTATTTTTTATACACCTCACTGCCTATTGGTTGGCAACACAGGTGAAAAGTGTGATCGCATGTACTGTAGCTCTGCTGTGAGTGGGCTGGTATATGTGTGTTCGTATGCAGAAGTGTGTGGAGGGTCTAAGAGCCTACCTTCTTATCCAGTTTGCGCCCACTCAGGGTTAAAGTGATGATTCTGTTGTCAGACAGCTCCTGAGCTGTTATCTAAAATAACATTATGGCGCAACATTAGCAGCAACAAAAACAGTGGCACCTACGGGCACTAGCAAGAGCATCAAGAGCTGCAGTGACAGACAGTGCAGTAAGGCTATCATCACACATATCAACATACCAGCAGCCACCTTATGCAATGTTACAACAGCTGTTAAAATACAATTCTGTGAATTATGCTCACCGTAATAGAGCCTTTGCCAGCCGGTTTCCCATTGGCCAAGATTAGTGGTCTGTGTAGTTTCTTATTTGACACAATCTGGAGGACATTAAAAGCTTTAATTATTTACACGTGGGGAATGGTGAGTGAGAAGTGAATCAGTATAAATAACACTAAAACAAATCACTGCTAGCTTGTAATTTGAAAATGAGTGTGATGATGGGATGAACTTTAACAACATGAAGAAGCATGAAGGAGTTCTATCGAATGATCTAACAAGGTAGAACTGATCATTATTCTTCTCCAGAGAGAGAAGTACAATGTAGCATCTTAAACCACTACTGCGCACCCATAGGGCATCACAAGGCAAAACCTACAAGTAGCAGGTAATTGTGACACAGACCTGTGGCCCAAATACAATATTAATCCATTAAAGGACATTAAATCATGTCCTTCCTGTCAGAGTGAATTGAATTCTATTTTTCTATGTTTGAACTGTATGTCAGTGCTCCCATACCACTCCCAAATTGCAGATAAACTCCCCGAGGAAGTCGTGCTCATAGAGCTGTGTGGCGCACTTGTCTTCATCAAACATGGCAAAGCGCAGTTTCTGGATCTCCTCAAAATGATAGTCCACCTGGAACTTCTTTCCAAACACTGGGTTCAGGTTGTTCACAGCAGTTTCAGTTCGGCCAAGCTGCAAACCAAAACATATTTGTGCAAATGTGAGACAGAAGAAAGCCCTAGATTTATGTGCAAAATAACAAGTGGAAAAAAAACTTCATTTTGCGCACTCATGAATGATTAAAATTGCAATAAGCATTAATAGAAACTGTTAGGTGGTCTTTGACATACTGAACTATTGCTAACTGAAAGATAGGCAATGCTATGTCCATAAAACATTTAAATGTGATGAGTTTAATTGCATATACAGTATAATTGCTTTTGCAAGTAGGCCCTGCTTGGACATACTACATATGATCATTTTCATTTTTCCGGACAGTCTGCAGACAGAGCCATGTGTGGGTGTGAGAGCAGTGAGAGCAAAACAAAGTCCTGTAATTAGCTTTAAAACCTCTGCACATGGCTGTATGACTGATGGGGCTGCAACATTAAATGCAATTCAGTCAAAATTGCAATTTGCAACTAGCATATTGGTGCATTTATATAAGAATATAAGAATTAGTCTTCATGGGGTCTCTTTATGTGTAAACCCTAGTTTGAAAAATGTTCTGAATTGCAAGTATTTCTCAAATTAGTGGTTATATTTCACTTTTTTCTCAAAGGCTCTAGGACATGTGTAAAATGTTAACTGACTCTTGATTTTAAAACAGAAATCACAAATCTTATCACAATTCTTGTCCACAAAACCACTACTAGATGTTTCCAAAATGTCATCTTTAATGACTAATCCCTGTGGCTGTGCTGCTTTCCAGTGTGACTAAGCCCCGTCCACAGCCTGGTTTATTTAGCCAAGACCTGGTCAGTGTAAATCCAGCCTCTCAACTGAAAAGTCAGGTTTGGATAGCCATGAAAATACTGACCCAGAAAAATACTTTATTCATTATTTTTCCATTTGTTCTATATATTTATTTCCATTCTGTGTTTTGTGGTTTAAGGCCAAGGGCGTGGAGCTTGTGGACCATGACAAAGAAAAAATATTTACTCTTACTCTGTTTCACAAAACTATTCAAATGAATTTGACTATTTCTTAGCGAGGAAACACAACATACAAGTTCACACATTTGCGCTACATCAGAGTCTTCAGCAAGGCAGAGATTAGCTTTAGGATTTGGAGTTCGCAAGAAAAAGAGAATCAAAGGATTTAGAAAATAGCCTGATTAGTCAGCCACTATGCTGCGTCATTTGCATAGTTGAGATCCTCTCCTGGTGAGCTGCCACTGCTGTGGTCTTCTCCTGGACTTGGGACCATCCGTTACTCTTACATGTGTCTTTTGCCTCCTTTTTTGTGTTATATTCACACCTTTTACAGCCTCCTCTTTGTATGCCCTGTGTTCCCTTATGGAACCAGCTGCTGCTCACACCTTCATCTCACAGGACAGAGATAGACAGAGCGACAAGAGAGATCAGGAGGCACGCAGCTGGGGTCATAAGGACACAACAAATAGTGCTGGAGAGATGTTCTTCCTTAGATGTATCCTGTATGTTTTCATGTTAAAGCAGCTGCACTTCATTCCTAAAGTAACAATCTCCATGTATATCAGCTTGGGACCAGCACAGAGAGGACGAATTGATAAGGGTCTGATATGCTAAGATAAAAAATAACTTCTGATGCTAAAATCAAGAAAACACAGAGGAGTTTGGTGAAACTGACACAAACTGCAAACTGTGTGTGAGATTATTTACGAAAATAAAAGGTTTCATGTCTTGCATCTCCTCCTCCGTCCTTGCCTCACTCTCGGAGCACTACGCTTTTGTTTCCCCTCCCGTTGCCATAGAAACCATGTGCAGTTTAACACTGAAGGCCCGTGCCCTGCTGACCGTCAGCGCTCCCAACCCGAGGCACTCGCCTACACTCACAGACACAGCATACAGCCTGCCCTATGGACCTGCAGCAGCCTCCTCCAGCCTCATCTGCAGCCGTGTGCTACGCTTCAGCAACAGTAGTGCGTTTTTCCTTTTCCTGTGCTGCTCTCAAAAAAGAAACTATTGGATCAAATTGTAACCAAGCTGCACAATTAAAAACATCAAATTCAAGTTTTTAAAAATGTCATATCTTTGCTGGTACGGTTGGGCAATATGGAAAAAAAATGGATCAATCTTGATTTTTGATTTTATTTTTTATTTTTAAAAAACTAAATAAAAATGGCTCTTAGTATTCATTTCATGTATAGAAATAAGACAGACATTCATTCCCTGTCTGAACTCCAAACCACATGATTTACTGACAGAGGACTGGCTTTTGACCTCTCGATCTACAGGTTAGTAGCCCCTTTTGTTGTTTGGGCAGCAAGACAAACGTTGTGTTGTTAATTTGTTAAAACAACATACATTTGTGATTGGATTTTAGCATCCACAAGCCTGATAGATTCTTTGAAGCCTTTGTAAAAACAGTATAGCTCCATAAGAGCCTCTTGCTTTGAGGTGGGACTGTTTGCGTTATCTGAGAGTGGCGTCCTTGTTGCTGAAGTAAGACAAGAGGAGAGACTGTGAACGCCAGAGAAGGGCAGGAGGATAAACAAAATCACATCAACGAGTCATTTACAGTTGCAAATTATAGGCAAGCAAAATGAAAAAAATGCTTTCATTTTAATCTGTTTTTTGGTAAAAAAAAAAAGAAAAAAGAAAAAAAAAAGAAAAAGTTACATACTGTGTCTTTAAAGACAGGGGTATTTCACAAAATTGATTTTTTGAGCTTTCTACCATGTTATAATGTTGTTCCCTCATCAAAAACATGCCTGAAGAGGAAACATCTATACATGTTTCAGTAATTTAGCGATCTCTCCCGGGCCCTATTTGAACCAGTTATCTGTAAGATTTTGTGAAATGCTCAGCTCACAAGTCTACGTCATCCATGCTCCCACACGACAATTCTCCATAAATTTACAAAAGCATGATACAAAACTGTACATAGCAACCTGACAAACCTGATGCAACGTGCACTAGTTTCATTGGCAGGATGCACGCTGATTGTGTTGTAGCAGCGCTCTGAAAGGGGAGTGGGGGAGAGCAAAGGGACGGGGACTCAGAGTGTCAAAAACAAAAGTGAAACTTATCAAACATATGAATACGTTGTTTTCTGCGAATAGTATTACAGCAATATAGCATAGCAACAATAAAAGGAAATATGGTGATCTAAATATGTTGTGTGTTAGCAGTTAATACCCCATAGAAGTAAAATACCCACTCTTTAATGACGCAAGTATAGGGCTGTAGGTGGAGATGGGGGTAGGTGAAAGCAGACTTTTTCACAGCACTTAAGCCTCAAATGCAAGACAATGCAGAATTGCTCAAACATGCTTGCATCCATCAAAATATAACTTAAAGTGAGCTTATACTGAGGGAACAGTGTTATACATGGTCATAACATGGTACATTTTTAGATAATATATGCCCTTTAAGCAGCACATTATGACTATCTCAACTGTTATGCCAACTTACTGGACCCAGCATGCACAGGCTTATGCCAGATGGTCAAGACTTCATGTGTTTGGATTCGGCTCAAAACATGCACCACATTCAAAGTAGAAACTACAAAGACCACAAGTGGCATCGGGAAAATAAACCTTGAATCTCAGCACATATACTTTCTAGTCCTCAAAATCTCCAAACCCTGTAGCATTGTCTGATAATCTCCTCTGTACCACCACAGGAAGGCGCATGCTGATAATAAAAAAAAACATTATCAAACTGTTCTGCTTGACTCTCCACCATCTTGGAGCCATTTTATACAAAGCGTGTCTACCCTTTTGCTTTAACCATTTCCTGTTATTACAGTGGTAGTCTTACCTCTACCCAGTTCCCATCCACCTCATGGAACATTACGCAGAAGGGGTCCGATTTGGAGGCTACATCTCGGTCCAAAAGGCTGGTGGCAGTGACAGACAGCTCCACCCGCGTGACACAGTGCTGAGGGCCCACGCGTGTCTGACCATCAGTGGTGGAGCCCAGCGTGTAGGCCATGCTTTTTATACTCAATGGTCCTAAAACACAAAATGTAACATTTACTGTAAATACATAATGGTAAAGCTATTAAAATACAGGATTCATTTGTTACATAGATGGGCTGACACAAACACACACATTTAACCATGACTACTCAAACTAAGCTGCTCAATTATGGAAAAAATAATAAAAATAAATACTTATGTAAGACTCAATTTTAGTAATTTATTAGTATGTATAAAGCTGTAGCAATGATTAAGATACTGTAAATTACATTGAGCAAAATGAGCACCCCACCCATATAATTAAAAAACAAAACAAACTGAAAAAAATAGCTAATTAAAAATTGAATCAGCAATTTAATAGGACACAATTGTTGTTTTATGATTACACTTTTGGGATTGTTTGGAGAAATAAATGCAGCCAAATTGTGGATACAATTTGCTAATTGCACAAGCCTCCATTACACCTCATAAAATCACCATAGCAAAACATCAGCCTTGCATGGGTTTTTCACAGTCTAGAAACTACAGGTTGTGGCTTTCAAGTAATGTATATCTGGTACATACTGTAACTGTATATATATAAAATGATCCCTGGGGACTCAAGGACAAACAAGCAGTGTTGGTAAAAGAGGCTTGCGGTTGAAGCTGTGTTAAAGGATGCTGACTGTTGCTAAGATACTAATGTGTCATAACCAACGCATACTCCTCCCAATCTGCCCTGTGATGTCACACTGTGGGACTCAAAACACTAACATGTTTTCATTCACTCATTCATTCATAAGGACATTAATCAGCCAGCTCAGTTTTTATGTATCCGCTCACAGGTGTTTTTGACAATAACAATACCCCAAGGTAACGCCAATTGCACTACTTCTGCTCAGATTCACACATCCCAGAATCATCAAATCACTGAAGGAAATTAATAAAGACACTAAACATTAGACCTACTATGGCTGGACATTTAGGTGCCCTGTTTGTTTATTTACACGTTTCCATTAAATACATTGAGTCCAGCTGGTTCACATGACCTACCTGAAGACACACACACACACACACACACTCCAATCTTGTCACACCTGTCACCTCTCTGCAGGGTTCAACACCTGACGCATGGGTTAGTTAAGTGCGACTGGTAGACAACCAGAGCAACATAAAGCTGTCTGTCCCCTTATAACAACAGACTTTGAACACAGTCATTAAGTCTAATTAATTACATGTCCTGCCTGTCATATTCGCGCCAAAGTGTTCAACCCAAATAGAGCATAAACAATAATTTAGTGTCTAGCTAGATACGGTGTGGAAATTGGGGAGTTTTTACATTTTGTGATGCTGTCGATTGTTTTTGGCCAATATCAGTTTATGTTCTTAACAATATATGACCATAAAGGCATTTTTTTCATTCTACAATTGCAAATCAACTTGCCGTAGGCTACTTGTAGTTCCCAAATCAATTGAAAAACACAATGGGTGCGTTTATTGTATGCCGTCAAGTGTTCAATATGATTCATCAAAAAGGTATACTCACCTCACTAAATAAACGACGACCAACTTCTGCTTTAGTAGATTTCTTTTTGTTTTTAACTTTTGCGCACACTGGCCAAAGAAATAATCCGTGAAATTATTTTTTGTACGAGATCGAAAAAACACAATTTGTTTCTGCCATTATATCCACAATAACCTGGCAAACGCAACAGTGTGTGGCTGTAAATCATCCCCGGTGATGGAACTCTTCCCTGTGCGCACCGCGACTGTTGGATCATGCGCGTGAAGCGCGCACTAGCGGTAACTCATCGGAAGTGCAACTTCAAAGTAAAAGATTTGTATTTTATTTATTGAAAGTGTAAAATGTTTATTTCAAGTGTCTAAATCTGGAGCTATTGAGATTAAATGCCAAAGACAGCTGTAATCTCTAATAATAATAAATAATTCATACAATGTAGTTATTTTAATAGATCCATATAGTGTAGCCTACTACTGTGTTTTTGAAAATGCCACTAACGCCTCCTTGTGGCAAGACCAATTGATGCCGTCAATGATCAAGTCATTTTTATGAATGTGTTAAAAATAACTAGTCTCCATATAAATAATCGTGCATTTTTTAGGCTGGAAAAAAGGCGGCATCGCCACTCTCAGCCACTAGGATACACCAGAAAGCAATTCTGGTGTTGGCATTTCGAAGTGTAGTGTGACATGTTTATGGTTACAGCTCTAAGTTACAGTAGTTATAAATATTATAGTTTATAACTTCTGCTGGCGTGATTGAAAACATGTAATTGGAGATGCAATATGTTTACTCCTGAAATAAATATTAAAATCAACAAGAGAAATAAAAATTTAATTCCACAGCAAATAAGATAACATAAATGACAGTGACACAAATAAATACAAAAATAGAACACATTGCACTTAAACCCAGCTCAAACTTCAAGTAAAAACAATATTTATATGTCAAAAAAAAAATATAATAGTAAAAAATGACCAATAATTACATACACAAAGTGATCAGCGCATACTGATCACTTTGCATTTCAATTATGTTTTTGTTTGTTTGAGGTTTTCAAAGTTGTGATCCTAATATTTGAAATTAAGCACCATTTATAGAAGAAGAAGAACGTAGAAACTTAATCATGTATTGTCATATATGCAGGCTATAGAAAACATTCCAGGACTCTTGTATTATTTGTATTTTAAGCAAAAGAACATTACATCTACTTTAAGTAAGTTAGCTCATGTGACTAAACCTATCATACTGTAATATCATACCAATACCAGGTAGAGTTTAGGTTGAGGAGAAAATGAGCCTTCTGTCCTTCCAACTGAGCCTCTCTGCATCAGCCGGTGATACTCTGTTTTTCCACAGCCTGAAAGAGGATAAAACAAACTTTTAACTACCAGCCATGAAATAAAAAAGAAAACTTCTGTCAATATTGGTTCACCTGATTATCTGCAGTGCAGGACAAGATTGCAAAGCTTCAAGTAGGGCCTCAGCACCAACAAGACTCACACGGTTGCACTCCAGACTGAGGAAAAACATACTCTGATCTTTTATCTTATTGATTTGTAAGTAGTTTCTATATGTATATGGATGGATTATGGGTGTATACTAAGATGCATGTAAAGACAACACAAGATTCAGGTTTGAGCTTACTCTATTATTTTCAAACTTTGGCAAACATGCAGCACTCTGACCAGAGCGTGAGCCACATCATCACCACAGTTATTCCATCCCATACTAAAAAAAAACAAAACAACAACTGGTAAATAAAAATATAATGAAACATGATGCTACCTGATGCAGTTTTATCGATTTGCATTGTTTTACCGCACATCCTGTATGTGAGGACAATTTGCCAGACTAGCAACAGCAGCACACACCTCTGGTGTTCCAACAGAGGTCAGACTAACAATAGAACAGGAAAGAGGAGCAGCACAGTGTAACTTAGTACATAATACTTTAGGTCACCAGAGAAAAACCTACTCAATGGTCTTACTTAATCTTGATCAGGTTCTTTAAGCTTGATATCGCTTTAGCCAAATCCACAGAACCTTTAGGTCCAATTTTATTTTCTGAAATACTAAAAATTAATAAAACAAAAGTTACAACATTTATACAAATGATACTATAAAATCAACACAACGTATAAAATCAACACAATGACTTACTCAATGTCACACAGGTGGATCAGTGATGGGAAAACAAGTGCCATTCTTGCTGCAGTAAGATCGCTCAGATTGTTACGTGATATGCTGTGAAGTAATACAACATTTATTGCATAAAAATAATTCGAGGTGCACGATGTAAGCTGGTGGTCTCATGGAGATGTTATTGCTTTACCTGTAATGTTCCACAGTATGGTTTTAAACTTATCTTGCATTTTTTCAATTATAAGCACAGTTTTTAGAGCTAAAAATTGTTATTGTCACCTGCTCGTCTCCTTGGGGAAAGATAAGTTTTATGCCATTCTATAGAGGCAAAAGAATAGCATCTACATGGAGCAGATGGTTTTTACCCTCCACCAGAACATGATATAGCGCATCTTTAAATAAATGTAAATAGTCAATCATCCTTACTGAAGCTCCTTTAGAGAAGTGCAGTTCTTCAAAGCCTCTAGGAGCTTATCCCCTGATTGGTCATTATTAAGAGTTTGGGACAAACTGTAAAAAATAATGTCATGCCATTTAGTATGCCATTTAGTATTCCATTTAGTATGCAATTTTCATGCCATCAATTCAACATGAAAAGAGATAATCCAGTTCTGGATAATGCAGCAACAAGTATACTGAGTTGGAAAATGATAGTAATATAATGTAAGAGGAATAAATGCTGCCACAGAAAAGAGCATCACAAAATACACTTTGTCTTTTGTTATGTTGTTAGAATCCTAAATTGAATAATATTTTTGCTAATGTCACATGTATATTCCCAAACTGTCAAAATTGTGGGTTTATAAGACAAACCAGATTTTTTGAAGATGCGTCCAGAGAGGGAAAAGCTTCACTAAAAGCTCTACTTCATTATCAAGCATCTTCCAGTTGTTCATTCTGAAAATAATACTGGAATTACTACTTGTAACTTTGGAAATGATTTACAAAAAATTGTTTTCAGACTCACTCTAAATCCTCCAAATATACAAGCTCCTTCATTGCAACAAGGACATCGAACACGCCTGATGATGTAGATAGGTTTCTGAGCCTGCAACATAAAAAGCAGTTATTATCTCCCAACAAAGCTCCCAAGAAATGTATTGACCTTTTTATTTTCAGTTTAATTTATTGCAATATAATAATAATAATAATGATAATAATAATAATAATAATAATAATAATAATAATAATAATATAAAATAGACAATTTCAACCACTTGGCATTTAGACTGTATTATTTGTGGTTGATAGTACAAATAGTTGAAAAGCCGCTACAGGGCCCAAATTCTATTCCAGTCCCACTTAGATCAACACCTCATTTTGAAATTATTTATGCACTGCCCCGACCAGCTGATAACAGGACTTTTATATGTGGTTAAGTAGCACTGACATTACAGTTATGTTGTGTCATTGCCAGACACAGTCAGGGTATGAATTTAATTACTGTACTCCTGTATGAGGAAACGAGACCCCTGAGATCAAGGGCTATAATTTTATTTCACTCGAGTAGAGTTGTTGACATGAAGGTATGATAAACTGCAGATACAGTAGCTGCAATCTGATCACTGTGTGAGTATGAGCAAATGCATCTTATACAGGGAATCAAAAATAGATTATTAGAGAGTAGGACACACACTATAAACAAACACCCTAATAGTGCCAGTATGTACACATGAGACTGACAGGGAAATAATAAATCTCTCACCATTCATAAGAAGTGGTGCTAATGATCAAATAAATAAATATATCTTACTCAAGACGACGTAATGTTTTGGCTTTTGGTAGTGACTGGACTAGGCACATTTTGCTTTCTTGATCAAGCTGCACACAATTCAAACTAAAAATGAAAACAGAAATATGTATTCAATTAACAATAATGTTACAGAAAGTAAGTCTTTTGTACAAGAACATGGTATATGGTATATATAGGCTATAGCTTGAGCAAGTTGATGGTGATGACCTTGTCTTTTCTATGGATGACTACTAACCTGTTTCTGTAAAAGCTGTCAACAGTTTTAAACTTAGTTTTATGGTGAGTTTAGACATTTATGGGGTCAACATGAAAAAGGACAAACTATTCTGAGATACTGCACAATGACATGCAGGGAAGGGTGTTGGTTATTGCTGACACCCTTAACTTGATTTTTTTTTTTTTTTTAATTTCTGTATGTTTGTACAACAAAATGCACCAAAATGACGCCAACTGAATATGTGCAACAAAGATTATGATCCTATTAGATTGTGAGGCTAAATTAATGAAATAAAGTATTGAAATAAAGCATGTGTATTGGGGTTACCAAAGCTCCTCAAGGTGTTCACAATGTCCCAAACTTCTGATGAGCTGCACTCCTCCGGAATTTGACCAGGAACAGTGTGACAGACTACAGCAAACCTTAATTAAGATATGTTGAGAATCATGCCATTTTGCATTAAAAATAAAACACTTACTTTATTGATTTAAGACGAGGTAACACACTGGTAATCATTTGAGCTGCAATGTCACTTATCACATAACCTGAGAGACTAAGAGACCAATATATACATAAGGACATTTATGACACTGTGTCATAATTGTGTCATTGACAGAATTACAATTAAACGGTAACTGATAATTACATTACCTCAAGTAGTGAAGATCATTACACTGCAACAAGGACTTACAAAGTATTTCAGCAAAATGTGCGTATGTGTCTCTGTCAACTCTGTATTTAAGACAAACCATTTAGACCCCAAAACAAACAAACAAACAAACAAAAAAGGGAGAAAATATTACCTCAATGAAACCAGCTTTGGCAATGAGGGGATAACAGAACAAAGAAACTCAGCCCCAATTTCACCAAGGTAGTTGTGAGATAAACTGAAAATAAATAAAAAATATAGAGTAAAAACAAAACATAATATTGAGTATTTCAAAATACACTTTTACTGACTCTAACTCCGTCAGGTGAACACATCTCTCAAGAATATCCTTCATGAGTGCAAGATGTCTTCCCTGTATCCCACAGTTCACCACACTCAAATGACAGAGTGAAAGGATGTTACTATTTCAGAGGGGAAAAAAAATCATAACTAAGAAATAATTATATCTGCTTGTCTGCTGATACAAGAGAAAGGTACCTTATTGTCCCTGTGCCCGAAGACTTTGGTTGGCTTGTGTCTGCGCTGAAAAAGGGAAATACTTGAGATAAATTTTGGCGTATGCTGCTGTCCTGGAATACTAAAATAAATGTACACAGTGTATCATTCATGACTGATCTTATAGATCAGTAATGATTTCGTGGTTCACAAGTTCGCACTATCTACTGGTGAAATATGATATTACATACAGAGACTCTTCACTGCTTTTTGAACTCACACTACCAATATGAATAAAAAAGACGAAAAAAGTAAATCAGCACACTAAACAAGTGGTGAGAGAGCGGGATTTTCACATTAGTATACAGTCAGTAATAATATAATACCAAATTGAGTACTGGGTTGGGCTGTTAGAGTTCTCCAAATTCAGGCATAATGTTGTCTGTTGTATCCTAAAAATAGGCAGTTGGATTAGTCACTTGAAATGTTAATATACTCTTGTGTGCGTGTGTGTGTTTTTCTACCTGACTGAGTTAATGTTCCTGTTAAGCTCCAGACAGTGACAGAGCAGTCGCACAGCTTCTTCTGATCTGATCCAGGACTCCTCAATACTGGAAACATTTCTTTAGTTAAGAGGCTTAATTATGAATAAAGCCCTCAATAGTTTAACTCACTTTACAGTGCATCTGGCACAGCTGCTGTCAAACAGTTCAACAAACTCTTCGATGGAGCTTGAAAAACAGTTCTTCATCCTGAAAGTTTAAATTTAATGAATACATTATGTAAAGCTCAAAGGATAACATGAAAATGAACTTACTCTAGTTTGATAGGAAGTTGACAACTGGACATAATCTGGACTATCTGGTTTTGGTGGTTAGGAGTCAGAGTTGCCCCAGTGACCCTGGCATAAAAAACATTTGAACACAAAAATCATAGCACACTATTTTTTAATGCTACAAACATATTTATAGATTTTATGTGTGTACAACAATGACTGCCCTGCAGTGTTCCACCTTAGATATTTCTCCTGCTTTTTGCACTGTTTAAACCAGATGATGCACTTTGGATCTTCTGCCAAGCTGTCGACAATGTTAAGATGAATGAGACAAAACATACAAAAAAATTATTCACAAACAAGTATGACTCTATTTTACCACTCACCAAACCTCTACAGCAGAAACACTGTCACATGTGGATAGCGTGTTAGCCACATCTAGCATCCCCTGTTGCTTCAAGTCATTGTTGCTCAAACTATGGAGAAAATAAATAGATACATACATAGTTTTGTAGTTCTGCATATCCAAAGAATAATATTGTACAATACTGATAATATTTTAAGCATCTTACTTTATATAGTTATTGACTTTAAGCCCCGGTAGAAAGTTCACAAAATGTTTAACGTCTTTATCATCCAATTTGTTGCTTGAAAGACTACAAGAGTAAAATACGGCAGTTTTAATGTATAATTTAACAGAGCGTTTATTAATTTGAAAAAAAATGTTGTAAATTAGAGATACAGTACATACTCCAGTTCAGACAGTTGAGGTCGACTCTGCAGTGCCTCTAACAGCTCCCCCAAGCTGTCCCTGTCAAGACTGAAATAACTGAACCTGTGCCAATGAAAAGAAGTTTAAAAGCTGCAGACTAAGCACCATTTCACCCACACTTTGTTGTTACTTACCGACAGCTGAATTGGTCAGGCTTTGTTTCGTCAAAAGTTACTCTGGACTCTCTATGTAAACTATATTTGAAACTGAATTGATCAATCCATTGACAAACAGAATATAAAATAATGATTAAATAAAATGCAAATACCTGAGCTGCACAGATTTCACTCGCTCACAGCCAGTAAGCCCTTTGACCAAAATGAGAGCTCCATTTGTGGATACAATGCAGCCGTTCAATCTGGTTTAAAGAAATGAACGTGTGATTAATTTATGTAATAATAAAAGCTCTTATACTTTTTTATCTAATTTGCTCTTTATTGATCTTTTTGTTTTGTAAATTCAATTCCTAATGTGTAGACTATGGAGATAGAGACTATAATGTGCCGTACTAGATTTTCTGACTCTGACAAAAATAAATGTATAATTGAGGACCATTAAGACGTTAGTCAGTTACAAATCAATCCTTTTATCACAGAGCTCAGTTGGAATTTGACATTCATTTTACGCACTTGCTTTTTAAAGAGAAGGACAGGCAGACTTCACACGGCTTAAGAGCACTGCCTTCACACATTCATGCCTCTTAAAAAGGGTCAGCTCATGCAAGGACATAACATTTAAATTCTGAGAAGTGTAGGTCCCCAGTCTCTCACTTTTGGGTCAAATTATCTTTTGTGTAATCTATTCAGGAGGATAATTCAGTAAATAATTGGAGAACAACATGAACCC
>KN468892.1:8837-22163 GCA_000787095.1 Periophthalmodon schlosseri | reverse complement strand
GTACAAATAAACTTGCCTGGCCTTGCCATTAATACATAAGATAGGACTTACAGAATGTCTACATCTCCCACTCAACTCGTTTTCACATTGCCACTAGTTAGGTCGACGTAAAACAGCATTCACTCCAAGAGCAGTGCGCTTAGGCAGGTGTGAACTCAACAGTTGTACTCTGATTCACAGTAAACGGCCGCTTCAAGAGCACTTCAAACAGGTGGTCTCGGAGGGGCTCCACTCGCACGCCACTCTGGAGCAGGGCAATTGTGAACGCAGCCAACCTACGCAGTCCGCGGTGCAAGTAAAAGTGCTTGGAATTGTGCAAAAAAACACTCCGATCACGTTTATTTGTATGAATGGGCGCTGTAGAGCTGCTGGTTGACACGTTTAATATCAGTGACGCATCCCCTCCTGCCCCTGTCTGTGCAGTTAAGCCTGGGTCTGTCACTGTCTGTGTGTCATTCAAAAAGCTTTTTCTCTGCTGTCACCTTCACGGTGTAATCAGCCACAGGTGACCACTATGTTCCCGTATAGCACCACGTGTGTGTCCGTAATCATGGGGCTCTCTCCGTTTGAAGCGGGTTGTCATGGAAATAAGCTTGGCGATCAGCTGATGTCCTATTTCGTGGCTCATGGTGCGTGTGTGTGGTGAATGATGTGCAGTCCATGTGAACAAGACCAACCCAAAAGTGAAGTCAACTGAACTAAATGTAGTGCACACTGGGGTCGCTCCAGAGCGCAGTAACATGTGTGAAAACGACCTCACATTCACCAGTGGGACAGTTTCAAAACACACTGCACTAATACCAAAATAAACCAGCCAAATCTGCACACACAAGCCATGAAAATATTTGTGCTTTCATTTCTTATTGGTGAAAGATTATTTGGAACAGACGGGGAAACCCAAAAAGCCACAACAACAATTTCAAGTGGATTTGGCTAAAAAATACCACATGTCATACCACATTACTGAAAATCTCACTTTATTTTTCTGGGGATACATTTTCAAAGACGTCACAAGCGAGGATCTACTGATGTTGACTCATTTTCACAACAACCCAAGTTTTTGCTTCTACAACCTCAAATGCGGCCCTGTGACCACTTTTTCTTGGCTTGCATACTCTGAATAATATACAATGAGATAGACAGTATTTATGATTAAAGAATACATATTAGTGTAATTGACTTTTATGAGATTTTAATTGCATTATAACAGTGTTTCCTCATCATAAGTTCGCTCAGAATTGTACTGTCTGTGGGCTTCTCAGTTCTGCAGTTTTTAAAGGCTCTGTATCTAAATTGTGCTGTCTCCAAAACATGAAAAACAGAATTTTAAACGGTTTGCAGTGGTCCAAAGTTATTCCTCACTTACCTTATGCATTCCAAACATATATAATTATTCACTGCGATGAGATTATTAGCGCATTTCACAACTTTTTGAGACCAGTGTGGTGTTTGTTGTGATGTTAAAGCTAACAACAATTAGCATGCTTACCTGCACTTCCTGATTATTGGACAATAATAATACGGTTTATAATTAGATGCAGTACACAGCTGACTTATTTTGACCTTGAAAGCTATTTATACAATATATCTGTGCTGGGGCAAGACAAAATTTGCTCAAATACATGGGGAAAAAATCTGATAGTTCACTGACTTCCTGTTAAAGGCCCTGTTTCTATTATAAAAGTGGGACTAAACACCTAAACTCCACCCACAACCACATTATTAGCTGCTAAACTGTGCAGTACCTGAGGACCAAAAGAAGAGATTGAGGAGAGAGGAGGGGCGGGTTCTGGACATATGAGGAACCGTGTGATTGGTCTAACGGGTATCAACATTTCAAACTCCGCCCCTGCAGCTAGGTGTTTGTAATCAGAAAATTTGGCTGTAATCAGGGCAGTCTTGCGTGATGTCACGTAGTACTTGAAATTGCAGAGTCCACTGAAGGCAGCACACACTTAGTTTTAGATGTTTTTGATCAGAAAACTGCAATTTTTTTCTATTTTTTTCAGTTTTTTAGCGAAAAAATGTGGGTTTAGTGTTTCGTTTCATTTTAAGACATTTTAGATCTATATTGGTGTGTCAGTGAATTTAAGACTGTGGGCTTTCTGTCAGATGTGAAATCAAGCGAATACATCCACTAGGAAAAAGTAAATGAGTCAAAAACAACCATTTCATAGTTTTGGTTTATTGTGATATCCTATTGCCAAACCCCATATGTTAATAACTGTAGCAAAAATGTAATTACACAATTCAGTCTGTAATAATCTCAATTTGAAACAGGATATTTTCGGCTAAAACTTCAGTTAAATTTTTAAATATGCTGATGGTTTGTTTTGTCAGGTGCATTTGAGCGGTGTGGACGTGCCTTCCATCAGAGAAACTGTGACAGAGCCAGAAGCAATCAGGGTCCTGGCCTCAGACGCCAAACTGAAAAATATCCTCCTGTACGGCATCCACCTCCAGCACTCCAAGGTACAGTTTAATATTTCACTTTTCTGCTCTTTACGTGCCTCCAATTTATTTAGCAATTACAGTAACGATTTCAACCATCCTGCTTCAGATGAGTTTGTTTGTAGCTCACTGTCATGTGCGTGAGGTCAGTGAGTTAGAGGATATTTATACAGGCAATTACTGTTTACTGTTTTTACTCTTGTTCTAAAGTTCAATTTTTCAAACCTCAAATCAAATGTTGCTTCAGATTAGTTTATTTTATTCAGCAGCGACAGGGCAATGTAGGTAGTGGCTCCATTTTGCAGACTGGGGGATATCACATCTGGACATGTTATACCCTGTTTGAAAGCTTGGACTTTCACAAACTAAATAAGCCAAATAACATCACTGCCATAGACTGTATATATAAATGGACATAGCTAACCTGCCAGCCACCGTTTTCCAAATAGGGAGTGATATGGGCGCACAGCCACCGTTTTCCAAATAGGGAGTGATCATGGGCGCACTTCCGGGTCCATCGACTCTGGCTCCGATTCAGTTTACATTGAAAAACTGTCACCCCTCTCTCTGTAACTGCTGCAGTGAGCGTCGTCTTTTTGGTCTTAAAATGTTTGTATTAACCCGCTCTACATGATCCTGGGATTTTTATTTCGCTATTATGTGCGTAAATCAAGATATAAACATGAATAACAGCCGAATCAGGCGCCTTCTTTCCTCGAGGTCACTCCCGCTTCCAGGTATGGAACTCCAAATTCGCCCCTGTAACTGATAGCCTTGATGAGCTTCATTTGATTGGAGCCGAGACCTATGGGTGATGTCACACTCCCTTAGTCCACTTCTTTATACAGTTTATGATCACCACCCACGATTTTTCTTCACAATACACCATTAGCAATAGTTGACATTGTGTGTGATGATATGGGATCGCTGACTCTCTCTCTGACTCACCTGACCCTGATTTGAACTTCATTCAATAAAGTGTGTGATGAACATTTTACAATTATTAGGCTAATTTGACCAAATCAGCCATGGTTATCTAGGATCTTATTTAAACTGTTAGGTACTAAAGGATCTTATTTATCCTAAAGGATCCTAAAGGATGTTATTTCGGATACAGTTCTAGTCCTAAACGTCTTTGTAAAGTGTTGTAAAAGTGTGTGGTCTTGACTTGCCAGGCAAGCCAAAAACCCCACAAAGTCTGTAAGGTGAGGTCCGAGTTCAGAGTAAAACTGGTGATTAGTGTATTGTTGATCTGGCATGAGATTCCACCTCCATAATTCTCTAACACAGGATACACAAGGTACTTCATATTTGTAACTGTAAACTGGCCACATGTGTATTTGATTTCCACCAGACGTTGCTTATAAGACTTGTGTTGTAGATTAGTCTAAACTCTTCAGAGACGCTGAAAAGGGAGAAGCTCACGTTATGTACTTGTCCTCCTAACTCTGATAAAGTGCTTTTAGACATGAGCGCATGCAGCAGTAGGATCCAGGTTTATAGAAGTTACTGTAGCTGTGGTGGTAACGAAGCTAATTTATTTCAAATGTTTTTAAAAGGAACTGTACGTAGCTTGCACTCTTACAGTTTTAAGAAAAGTATTACAATTACAACTGAATCTGGGTTGCTCGTGCCTAAACCTGCGTAGAGAAGACACATACAAGTTTTTCTCATGATTGGCTGCAGGTACTGGGGGTTTAGGTAGTGACCATTCAGATCAGAAAGTCTGTTTAAGTTTAAACCAACTGGGTTTCAGCAGTGGCTCATTCTGTTTTCTGGTTGGATAATCGTCTTGAGAACCACAACACACCAAATTATTATTATACTTACATCATTATTTTTACTTCTTTTTTTTTAAAGTGCCAGTCATACATTCACTGTACCATCCTGTACTATTGTCCTTAAGGTATTCTTACTGTTATTGAAAAATGAGCGGTTACAGCCACTGCTTTGGAGGCGGTCCGTCCATGTGATAAATAGATTCTGAACCTGATAGTTTAATCACATGAGCTCAGGGGATTGTCAGGAGGGAAAGCGATCCTTTACTCATGTCTGTTTGAATTGAAAGCTCATTCTCTGTAATGAGGCATGACTTCAGTTTCACTTTCACTGTTCAGAAGGCAGCCACAGGGGTTCAAACTGTCCCCCGTGTCGTCATTTTTCACCAGAGAGGGAGCTATATAGTTTTTTTTTACTGTCTTAAAAACTTGAAAAACAGAACTAGTTCATTTTAAACGGTTTGCAGTGGTCCAAAGTTATTCCGAGCGTCCTAATTACTCAGTGTGATGAGTTTATAAGCACTTTTCACATCTCTAGAGCGGAGTTTTGCCATCACGGTGAAGCTAGCAACAACTAGCATGCAAACACGCACATCCTGATGATCAATAACAACAATAAAACGCTTCACAATTACACAATTACTGTCTAAATTTTATCTACTGGTCCAATTTTGGACTCCTGCTTTATAATTGTATGTATATTTTATTGGGTTTGCTCAAATATATGGGAAAAAAGACAATAGAAAATTACGAGTACAGTCATGATAAAATTGGAAATCATAAACTAGAAAATTGTGATAGCATTTTTTTTTTTTTTTGCAATATCTCTATTGTCAACTAACCTGTTGTCTTCTAATACAATATAAAATCGATTCTAATCAATATAAAAATCCAAATAGATTAATATAAGGTTTAGCAGTATATATAGTTATAACACATTTTTTGGCTTCTAAACATAGTCTGCTCCCATACAAACTTCTGAGCATAGATTATCCCTGATTCAAATTCTGTTTGCAATTACTGCTATGACTTCAGATGTGATTTGATAGATATGTATAATGAGAACTGGGAATCATACTGTTAAAAGTGATGACCTAGATTCTAGTCCCATTTGATTTCATTTATTTATTGTTTACAAAAGCCTTCTTCTCACCATTTTTGGCTGCCAATGTGTTGCATGGCTGAACGTGACAGTAAAACGCAACCAGATTTTTGGGTAACTGGCAACCCAGCCTAATATAGGGATACCCATAAAGTTTTTATGGCATGTTTTTACAATGTACTAGTCTTAAATTTGAATCTTTCTTCAGCGTCACTTGCTGTTCATGAAAATTGTAAAATGTGTGGTGACCAGGACATGTGTATTCCTGGTTAAATAAAGGTAAAATCATTTTGTAAAAAGTCCTCTGCCGGACTAAACTGTCGGTAAAAGTGAAAACCAGATTTTTGCTAGGCTTCACATAGCTGTAAAAATGCTGATGTTGTAGGGTATCGCCCGGCGCGGTGGTGACAGGACGTGTCATCAGATCCCTACTCCCAGGCTCCAGACACTTGTCATGTGCTGAAAAGGGCCCTGTCACTGTGATGTATGGCTGTTGTAATCCCCTGCACTGTGGGCCCTCATGTTTACCCAAACCCATACTTCCTGGCCCTCACAGAGCCGCGGAGGGAATCCTAAACCGGAGCAGATTAGTGGAAGGAGCAGAAGAAAAGAGGGTGAAAGAATGGAGCAGAGGGCGGGGACAGGGCCTATTCTGCTGTGCCTGATCATAACGCTCTGAAAGGCAGACAGCTGATACCAGACACCATCAGTGAGGTTCTGCCGGGACACCACTGGTTTCATATCTGGGCTGGGGTCACCGGGGTCCTGGGTACTTTAACCTAGTCTTTTAGTTTCAACAATTACTCAGTGCTGATGTTGTATATGACGGACCAGTTGGTAGTTTTATGCCCAAGGCCATATATAGCACACCATTGTATTTTTTTCCCATTACAAAATTGAGTTGCTCCATATCAGCTGTGCATTAGGTGTCCATGTTCAGTGACATTTGGTTGTTACCACTGACCATAGACCATTTTAGCCTCTGCAGATAGGGCTGTAACAATTAATCAATTATGAAAAAAATAATCGTACTTTGATCATAGTAATCATTATCTCGACTCGACTATACAGACTCTAAAACACATACGAAAAGACCTTTTATAACAAAGACAGCTACATTATTCAATCAAAATGTCAAAAAAGAATAAACAATTTCAAATTTTTATCAGTAATACACTTTCTTTGTAAATATTCTCCAATTAGAAGCTTTCAGTCTCCATGTTTCAACCTTTATTTGGTTAATAACGTATTTAAAAAGTTTCAATGTACAATCGAAATAATCATTTAAATAGTAAAATTAATCACTAACTAACTGACTTCTAAAATTGTTAAATAATCATTACCTAATGACAGAAGCAGGTTTGTGGAGTGGAAGCAGAAATAATGAAATGGTAAATATTCCAAATTCCAAGCAAATGACATCAGTTATATCACCATCACCATTTTTTTTTTTTATATTGTAATGTCAACTGGCAATCCGGCAACAAATCCATCGCAAAGATTAATCACAAACAAATCAAAATCGCAATTTGAATGGACACTATTTTTGAAGTACCATTCCTTTACAAACAACAACATCCTGTCTTCCAGCCCTGTAGTTTGGATCTGTAAAAAGTTGTTCTGAAATACATGATTCTTTTAATAGTCAGTTCATAGACCAATTTCAGTCTTTTTGCCAATTCTCCTGGTTTAAAATGTGAACTTTGAGCTGAATCCTATTATAAATACATCAATCGCAAATCTAATCACAATCACAAAGCTTGTAGAAAAATCATATTTAGATGTATTTCCCAAATTGTTCAGCCTTATATCCAGCCCTGTACAGTGTTTTATTATGCAACTCAACTATAAAATCTACTCATTTTTTTTCTTTTGAGCACCAGTACCAGTTCAAAGTATTCTCCGCTCACCATATCCATCAGACAGCTCCTCTGGTCCCGCTCCCCTCACAGGCAGACAGTGAAACTCGAGCCGGGGAACCAGAGCTGGGCTAGGGTTAGGCTGTCACACCTCTGTATTCACACCCACAGGGGTCAGCCCAGAGCGCCCGTGGGTCCTGTGTGTGCGGTGATGGGTGCACACTCCGCACTGAGCTCTCACCAAATCCAGCCATTGTCCAGGGAAGCAAGGTATTTTCTCCTCACATAGCCTTTAATCTGACTCTTATGTTCCACTGAAGACCTGGCTAAAACCAGCTAAAAACTTAAGTTTGTTGGATTATTGTAATAGTTAGAAAGTTATCCCGTGGCTACTTAGTATTGTAGCCATGGGATTTTGACTGTCTTAAAAACTTGAAAAACAGAACAAGTTCATTTTAAAAGGTTTGCAGTGGTCCACAGTTATTCCTCGTATACCTTATGCAGCCTGAGCATCTCATCTCACTGCAATAAGTGCTTTTCACAACATTCAGCAGCCAGAGCGAAGTTTTGCCGTCACAAGATTGCTACCGACTAGCATGCTAACCGTACACTCCATGATTTTTGGACAATAAAACGCTTTATAATTAGATGCAGACAGTACACAGCGGACTTACTTTGACCTTGGGAGCTGCTTACACAACATATCTGTGCTGGGGCAAGACAGTTTTGCTCAAACAGATGGAAAGACATCAAAAAATGAAAAATTAAAACTTTGGGGAATCCTTGCCTTATAAGGATTACCTAACTGGAGGGAGAAGCCTATTGGGCTGTTATGTGGTATTCCAATCTTTAATATTTATGTGGAGTCACTTTGGATCTGCAAATCAGATTTCAATTTTGTGTGCGTACCTTTTGTAGTAAAATATTTAGTTGCTAGAATCTTGTGAATAATCGACTAAAGGGCGTGGAACTATTGATCTCGTATCTGATCTAACCATGTATCTGATCTAAGCACACTTACAAGTCACGATACGCTAATGCATACACAGAGTCCTAATAATTATAATATGTAAAAGATAGATTAAATTCAATCCAACACTCCAGCTAACTCACTCCATGCCTTCTGCTGTGGTCCAAAATGTTCGTTGACTAAGAATCCATCGTCCGATTAAAGCTGAAGTACCCAGCTTCTTCCTCTCATAAAAATTGTATTGTAAAAGAAGAACTTTGTGCAAAAAATCAGACAGCTGCATGTGGCCTTCTTGTCTTTGCACATTTGTAAGAAAAGGCCATGTGAGTCACTATACGAAGCTTTGGGGTGAGAGCTGACTGGCTGTGCACGGTTCACCCTGCTTCATTTCTCGGCCTGAAAAAGCTGTTCTAAAGGTGAATATGCCAAAGGGTTTGTGAAAGCAAGTTAAACAGATGTAAATACCTACATCCTGCATTCACTGTTTGAAAATCAGGTAAACCAGCTTTAATTTACTAAAAGCTCTACAATACACAATGCTTTTTTCCCAGTATGCTGCATATTAACCAGATTGACCTCCAACTCCCTTTCTCTCCTTCCCCTTCTCCTTTACTAACCACTTAATTTTCCAATGATGTCTTCAAACTGTACGTAATCTCCCCCTGGATACATGTGCTTGGCTGCCTGTGCTATCCTGACATCTCCACACAAGACAGAAGCCCCGGGACCCCTCCAGCGTGTGGGGTCACCTCCTCCAGGCGGCTCCCTCCCCTTCCACATGTGCACAACATCAATCCTGATCCACCGTGGCCAATCCCAGGCCTACCAAAGCTGTCTGTTTACTCAACTTTGATTTCCCCGATTAAGATCAAGAAACCACACACCGCAGGGTTAGAATGTGACGTTACTCGGATTTTACGGTTAACTGCAGCCGGGGGGAGTCAAAGTCCATATGACAGGTTAGGCTACTTCTTTCACTAAAACATGGTCAACATCATTATTTTTAAATATTTACTAGAAATCGTGCATAGTTTGTTCTAGTTTTTTTTGTTATGGTGAAGTTTATAATTTAGAATCATTTTACTTCCTGTTTGAACATGAGCAGCCATAGACATTATTAGTAGATGCAGCGTTCAGTGTTCATGCTATCAACCACTTAGCTACTCAGCTAGTCCGGGAAGGTTTTAGAACACGGAGTCAGTCCCCTGTAAGGCAAGGCAAGGTACACAAAGTAATTCAATGTGCTTTACAGAATAAGAAATACATTAAAATAAATAATCGTCAGTTTACATTAAAAGAGAAGAGTGCAGAATAAAAACCTTTCAGTCATATGCACAGCTAAACAGAAACATTTTGAGCCTGGATTTAAACATGGCCTGTCTCACATTTTCAAGAAGACTGTTCCAGGTTTTAGCTGATAAAACTGAAACACTGATTCCGCATGTTTAGTCCTGACTCTGGGCACCAGCAGGAGGCCGGTCCAGCTGGTACCAACCCAATGACTACATTTTCGTGAGATCGAAGCCTCCTTAAAAGTAAACCTTTTGTTGTTTTATTGTAGATAATAATTAGCATGAAAAAGTGGCCTCTGAGCTAAAAGCTAACCAACTTTCAGCTGAAATTTCTGAACTTGTGTGCATCTGGTAAACATACAGCACACTAGTGACCACCAAACATCCTCTTTTACATGTTACTGGTGAGGAATACGTCTACGTCAACACCAAACATTCCATCCAAAATCCAGGAATAATTTATGTGACAGTGAACTGACAAATATCTTGAAATGAACATTTTATATACTTTAATATGGGGATGGGCCATTCATTTGTATATGATGAAACTTTTGATTTCGTTACCAAGGAACCATAATTTTAACAAGGGCCAAAAAAATCTAAATTGCACAATAGTTATGATTATCAGAAATTATGAGAAATAAAATGCTGAATAAACTGTCAGAATAATGCCTTCCTTACACCTAAACTGGATCCTGGATTTCGGATTTTGGATGGAATTTTTGGTGTTGATGACATAGAGGTATTCCATTTTAGAACTCACTGCTTACTTACAGTAATTTTATAGCCTACTTTTTCCCCCTACAAACAATTGACATAAAATGTATGTAAAACTATGATAAATATTTACCCTAAAACTAAGTAATAATTAGAAAAACATAAAAACCTATCATATGGACTTTAAGGCTACAAACAAGGCTGCGTGTTGTGTTGAAAGCTCAACATAAGCCAGTTCTTCTCAATGAGTTTGTAAGCAGTCAGTCACATGGGTGTAGTGTTTGTTTGGCCTGGAGATTTGGGGCAGGTTCTGACCACCCACAGAATTTATCCAGATTTATGCAGTAGACACATGCAATTTTAAGAATCGCACATCTTTCAAGAGGCTAACGAGTGATTTAATGCGCACAGCACGTACTAGCGCAATCTGCTGGGACCTCTCAGAACATGCATGTTTGGGTGTGGGCTAGCGGAGTTTGTGGAAAAGTTTTGAATACAGCACAACTGAAGAGAAAGGATATCTTGCCTTTTAAAATTCGGGGTGGATGCTGTAAGGATTTTATATTGAAACGTGATGAGTCTGTAGAAATGGGTCCGTTGTGATTTTGTGCTGCTTTGTTAAAGGAGACACACTATGCAAAACTGACTTGGTTTTCATCATGCTATAATTACTTCCTCATTTACCTGCTTGAAGTTGTATTTAGATTGAATCATGCATGTTTGATTAATCTTTATTCTCCTGTATTCAAGACATCATTGCTCCGAAAATTCCCAAATCCGAAATCAGCGCAGCAGTTTTAGGTCCAGAAGTGAGCAGACTTGTTTCTTTAATTAAATTGTTTTAGATCAATATTGCGATTTAAAATGTGCAAAACATAAAATAATAATCCATGGCCGTCATGGATTATAACAATAGCAGACACAAGCATAAAATGTCTTCTTTAAAATGCAGTTCACATGGCGTCTATATTTCCCCACCCACTCCTCCTATTGGTCAACCTCTTTTATGCTCTGAGTGAGTGAGCAGTGGATTTAGCCAATCAGTGTAGTGAGAATGTGAGCAGAAAAAAATATTTGCGTAATATAATCCAGCTATTTCATAACATATTTCATAACAATTTCAAACTTAGCCTTACTTCCTGTATTTTTGTACTTTTCTTCTCAACTTTTTTCCCTAGAAACTACCACTTGACTGACCACAGGTACTTTCCCACCAAACCAAGTCATAATTACAAAAAACATGAAAACCTGTTATATATACTTGAGTGTTATTATAAGATTACAAATAACCAAATATATCTTATCACCTTTATGACTCCTTCCTCTCATCGTGCGTGTTTTTGTTAGCATCGGGTAAGTTTCTCATGGCCTCTCTCGGACTCGCAGCCCATCGCTCAGCTCACACCGCACAGCCCGGTCCCCTGGTGTTTAGTCTGTACTAGATTCTTCTTACAAACATGCACCAGAACTATACACCTCTGTTGGCGTTCTCCCATTGTGATACCATCTCGTGCACGTGGAGTAGGGAGGTGTGGGTGACACTATCTCTGCCAAAATTCCTCAGTCCACCAGTGTCTTGTGCACCTGACCTGAGATACCCCTGTGTAAGTGATAAAGTGTGAGGAAAGCACATGGGGAGTATGGAGAGAGCCGTGGGAGGGTTGGGGTTTGGGGCGTGACACTTCATAAATTATGGCCGGGGTGTTTTGCTTTCACGTCTTGTCAGAACATCAGACCATCGCAAACTGAGGTAGTTTTCACACAAGAGCGGTGCACCTGAGCCAGTGTGGATCATAGATCTGGCTGTATATATAGATGGACATAGCTAACCTGCTAGCCGCCGTGTTCCAAATAGGAAGTGAGCATGGGCGTGAAGTCGTTCCTTCGAGGTCTGACTCCAATTGACGAAAAATTATTGCCCCTTTCTCAGTAACTGCTGCTGTCAGGCTTCTCATTCTGACCTTAAAATTTTCGTTTAACCCGCTCTACATTATCCTGTTTTTTTTTTTTTTTTCACTATTTTGTCCATAAATCAAAATATGAACATGAAATAGAACATGAAACAGACCAATCAGGCGCCTTCTGTCCCTGAGGGCGCTGCCACTAGCTTTAGCAACAGGTTGATTGACAGCCTCGTTGCTAAGCGCCCGCCCCCTGCCAGACCAGCGGGCGGGAAGGGGCCAGTACCTTCAATGACCCTGCTCCTGATTGGCTCTTTGGTTTCAAACCTGGATTTCCAAATATTGTCCCTGGTTGCAGATTAGCCGCTATAGCTGCTAGCCTCGATGGGCTTCATTTTGTTGCAGTCGAACGCTATCGGTGACGCTACACTCCCTCAGTCCATTTCCATTTACAGTTTATAGTGTGGACAAAACAGAATGAGGCAAGTCTAGTCTGAAAACAGAATTTTCACTAAGCACTCTTCAAGTTTTATCAAAAATATTTGCCATTTTTATATTTGTAAAAAATTATTTGGAATGTTTATCTGTGAGTCTCCTTTGCTGTACATTTTTCTGGAGTCATAAGTGCCCAACTGTCACAGAAACAAATGATCACCACATAGTCCCAGGGGAGTCATGCCCACAGGTCTCTTGGCTTGTTAGAAATAAGTTTTGTGGTCAGCTGATTGCTTAGCTAATGATGCTGTGTTTGAGATGATAATGATAATGATGATAATAATAAAACGGTGTGTGTCAACAGTAGATACAGCCCAGCATATTGTACGTTGGGGCTGTATCACAAGGCGCATTGACTTGCGGGACACACACTTTGCAAAAAATGTCAATGTTGTCTATATCGACTGAAAGTAATTTGTATCACAGCAGGTTTCCCCCACAGCAGCAGATCCAACAGCCTCCTCAGCCACTCCATCACCTCCTATTTACCACTGCAGTGCCTAGGAGCAAAGAAAAAATCCACTATTTTCTCTTTTCATCACGTCTTTACCCGCCGGGCTCTGTGCGCCAAAGCTTGATAAGCAAATGAAGCGTTCAGACACATTAGTGGAGAATGGGCATAAGGCACTCACACTGTATAAATCCTGCTGAGAGGTTCTGCCTTCATGCCTTGTCCACTGAGAGGCCATTGTTCAGAGCAGTGTTGTGAGGTGTGTCTGTCAGGGAGCCTGCAGCCCGCAGCTGAAGGCCTCTAGTGGAAA
>JACM01076872.1:0-13485 GCA_000787095.1 Periophthalmodon schlosseri | reverse complement strand
TCTAAAAGAAGACGTATTATACTTTTTCGTCTATGTAGATAATTATTTTATATTTTATTAAAGTAAACTGCATTATTGGTTTAATTCTGCTTAAAGGGCCGACCCTCATCAAAAACACATCTGGAGTTGTGTTTTGTTTCATTCACACATGTTTAACACACAAACCCTGCATATTTAGGCAGAGTTCTTCTCTCAAACAGAAAACACTCTTTTCAACCTTGTGATGTCATGTGGTAAAACAGGAAGAGGTCCACTGTGTTTTTAAACTCCATACCATACACCTTTTCCCCGTGTGATTCACACTAAGCCCCGCCCTTTTTCCCGTGTGACTCACGAAAAGCCCCACCCCTTTTCGCGTGTTACTCACGCTTAGCCCCGCTCCTTTCCCCCGTGTGATTCAAGCTAATCCCCGCCCCTTTTCCGTGTTACTCACGCTAAGCCCCGCCCCTTGTCCCGTGTTACTCACGCTTAGCCCCGCCCCTTTTCCCATGTGATTCAAGCTAAGCCCCGCCCTTTCCCCCTTTTCCCCGTGTCTCACATGATAAGCCCCGCCTCTTTTCCCGTGTGATTCACGCTACGGCCTGCCCTTTTTCTCTGCAACAGTCATTTGATTCATGCTAAGCCCTGCCCCTTTCCCCCGTGTGATTCACGCTTAGCCCCGCCCCTTTTCCCGTGTGATTCAAGCTAAGCCCGGCCCCTTTCCCATGTGTGATTCACGCCCCTTTTTCCTTTTCCCCTTTCAGTGTGTGATTCACGCAAAGCTTCTCTGTAAGTCATGTGACTCATGCTAATCCTTTTTTCTGACGTCATTCACACTAGGACCCGCCCCTTTCCTCGTATGATTCACACTAGGGCCTTCCCTTTTTCTTTGCAACAGTCATGTGATTCACGCTAAGCCCACCCCTTTTCCCGTATGATTCATGCTAGGGCCTGCCCTTTTTCTCTGCAACAGTCATGCAGTCATGTTGCAAAGATGTTCTGACGTCATTCACGCTTGGGCCGGCCCCTTTCCTCGTATGATTCACGCTAGGGCATCCCCTTTTCTCGTATGATTCACGCTAAGCCCCGCTCCTTTCCCCGTGGATTCACGCTTAAGCCCCGCCCGCCCCTTTTCCCCATTTGAATCCCGCTTAGCCCCGCCCCTTTTCCTGTATGATTCACGCTAAGCCTGCCCCTTTTTCCTTTTCCCCTTTCAGCGTGTGATTCACGCTAAGCCTCGCCCCTTTTCCCCGTTTGAATCACGCTTAGCCCCGCTCCTTTCCCCGTGTGATTCACGCTAAGCCCCGCCCTTTTCCCCTTTACCCATGTGATTCACGCTAAGCCCCGCCCCTTTTTTCCGTTTGAATTATGTTTAGCCCCGCCCCTTTTCCTGTGTGATTCACACTAAACCCCGCCCCCCCCCCGCCCATGCTAACCCTTTCTTCTGACGTCATTCACGCTAGGGCCCGCCCCTTTTTCCTTTTCCCCTTTCAGCGTGTGATTCACGCTAAGCCCCACCCCTTTTCCCTTTTCCCCGTGTGATTCACGCTAAGCCCCGCCCCTTTTCCCAAGTCCCCCGTGTGAAAGTCAGATGACTTACCAGCTGAGCTAACCAGACACTAGCACATGCACATGCACATGCACATACATATACATAGACATATACATATACACCAGCATCAGAAAATAAGGTCCTCTACTCTGGAGTCCACCGCAGAATCTTCACTCTTTGCCATGAACCGCTCCGGGTCAGAGATGCCTCTAGCATAACTTGTACAAGCATCCACAGTGTCCTAGACACTACCTCCTTTGTTTTGTCCGTTTCATCATGTTTAGAACACAAAACTTGCAAAACAGTGCGTAAAATGCGCACGAATTACGCACGTAGTCCCTGGATCCACTCGGCTATGTTTACGCACTGGACAAGCTCTGTCTGTTTACGGAAAAGCACGGCATGCAATACATCGTTGTGTTCCGCTGCTCATTGGCTGCAAATTAGTTAGTTAGTTTATTTTATTCGGTCATTACATTCAAAATCAAACATTTTCCAACTTGTATAAGGTTGTACATAACATTTCTATCATTTCTATCATGACCGAAAGGGTTTAAGCTGAAGTAAGAATTACTTATAATGCCTAACCCTACTTAATAATAACGCACAAGAATTCCAAGAAAAGCAGCAGATCAGTTAAAACTTAAACGTAAACTTTCGGTCACCTGTAGCACTCATTTGCTATCTGAGGCTCCAGTAACCACACCCCTTTTTGCCCCGCCCCTTTTCTCCGTGTAAATAGACAAAAAACTTATACTTTGGGCAAATTGGAAAATACTAATGCTAATTCCAAAAAGGAAATAAATGCAGTGGTGTGTGGACAAACCTGGCCAAAATAGCATAGTTACATCTATTTTGAACATTCATTTTATAGCAGTATATACGTTATGCGTTTTTATTAATTATGAATGTTTTAATTGTGTACTCAGGGCCCTTGTAAATGAGATGCAATCTCAGTGGGAGATAAAATAAGTAAAAATAAGATGACGTCACCTCACTATGAGAGATGCGTGGATTTTCTGAACTTCTGAACTACTCAAAATATTATAAATGTCCTTAGGATAGACTGTGAAACGAGAAATATGGCAAAATATGGGACCTTTAAAAAAGAAAAATAAATGCTCTCGCTTGCACGAAAAAAAAAAAAAAGTTACTGAATTAAATATACAAAATAACTGTAGAAAACGAAATAAACTAAATCATTGTGTTTTGTTTGTTTTGTAATTTGATTTACTGTGAAACAGAGGTTGCAGATGGGCTTGTCTGAATGTGTGTAGGCCTCTTGTGCAGCTGTGTGCTTCCTGGACTGAAACAAAGTGACAAGGTTGTATTAGTAAGTTGAATTGTTGTTAAGTATGTTAGTACGTTGCCCTCCTAACCATGCCTACATAACTCTGCAGTTACATAAAATGTCCAGTAGATGGCGATGTAAGACTATATATAAAACTGAAGGTAAGCTAGGTAAATAAGTTACAGAAGGGTTGGGGTCCCTGGTTCTTCAGAAGCTCACTCCCATTGTCTGCGATTTCCTCTGTAGGCTATTTCACCAAAAAACAAGACACTGGATTTATTCAGCCTGCACAGTGTAACGGAGATTAAATGGTGTTTGAGTCCACTTGTCATTACTTTAAAACTACTGCTAAAACTACTACTGCGCTAAGCTTCCCATACAACCCTCGTCCATCTTGAAGACCCCCCTTACCCTAAAATAGTTCTAAACCTAATGCTACTGCTAATAACACTAATACTATAACTAGTCCTACCACACAACCCTCATCCATCTTGTAGACCCCCATCCATCTTGAAGTCCCCCCTTCACCTGACCTCTGAACCTGTCTGACCCTTCTTCTCACCCTACCATTCAAATGTATTGTGTTTGTGAGCAAATACTGGGTTTAAGCAGCTAGGGGGAAACAGAAAGTGAAAATAAATCACACACTGTAAACATTCAGCAAAAATTGGGTTATCTCCTGTAGTTTTTTTTTTTTTTCCACAATTTCACTTTTTAAGTTCTGTGTGCCTGGAAATTGGACTGAATTCCATCTAAGCTCATATGAGTGCCCTGAATGCACTAATCTAGTTATGAGTGAACTTGGTGCTGCTCTCTATTTGCACAGCAAAAATTGTGTTGATATCTCTTGTTGTTTGTTTGGGGTTTTTTTTATTTTTTCAGTTTCACTTTTTAAATTCTGTGTCTATGGGAAATTGTATTGAATTTCACCTAAAGTTATATGAGAGCAGTGATTACACCAATCTAGTTATGCGTGAGCTTGGTGTTGGATTCTACTCATTTTCACTTCAGAAGCACCCCCAAAGTGTGGAAGCTCATATGTTTAAGGCATTAAAAACTGAAAACGCTTATAAATTTGGTTTGCAAGGTGATAGAACCAAACTTTGAAATGTATGCTGTACAGGTCCCAACTCTCTATTTGCACAGCAAAAATTATTTTGATATCTACTGTTTTGTTTTTTTTCACAATTTCACTTTTTTAAGTTCTGTGTCCCTATGAGAAATTCCATTGAATTCCGCCAAAACTGATATGACAGCCCTGGCAACACCACTCTAGTTACCACACTGGATTCTACTCATATTCACTTGAGAAGCATTCACGATGTATGCAAACAATGTTCTGTTCATATATATGATGGGATTATGAAGTTGGTTTCAGGCACTGAAAATGCTTTTAAAGGAATAAAAAATGAAAACGCTTATAAATTTGGCATGCAAAATGATATAACCCAAATTAAAAATATATGTTGTACCTGTCCTCAGGCCCTACTTGCACAGCAAAATTGGTTCAGATATCTTTGATAGTTTTGTTTGATTGTTAGTTTTTTCACAATTTCACTTTTCAGGTTCTGGGGTCCCTATGGGAAATGGCATTGTATTCCACCAAAAAAGATATGACTGCCCTGGCAACAACACTCTAGTTACCAGTGAACTTGAGACCGGATTCTACTCATTTTCACTTAAGAAGCACCTCCAATGTATGGACGCTTTGCCTTTCGACTCAGCTCCTTCTTTACCACAACGGTCCGATACAGCGACCGCATCACTGCAGAGGCTGCACCGATCCGCCTGTCAATCTCACACTTCCAGTTGAGAATCCTTGGATTTGGAGGAGCTGATTCTCATCCCAGCCGCTTCATACTCGGCTGCAAATCGCCCCAGTGCAAGCCGCAGGTCCTGGCTCGATGAAGCCATCAGGACAACATCATTTGCAAACAGCAAACATGAGATCCTGTGGTCCCCGAACCAGACCCCTCCGGCCCCTGACTGCGCCTAGAAATTCTGTCCATAAATACAATGAACAGAACCGGTGACAAAGGGCAGCCCTGGCAGAGTCCAACAAGCACCGGGAACAGATGTGACTTACTGCCAGCAATGCAAACACAGCTCCTGCTCCGTTCATACAGGGACCAGATGGCCCAGACCCCATACTCTCGGAGCACTCCCCAAAGGACAGCACAAGGGACACGGTCGAATGCCTTCTCCAGATCCACAAAGCACATTTGGACTCATTGGGCAAACTCCCATGAACCCTCGAGCACCCGATGGAGAGTATAGAGCTGGTCCAGTGTAGTTTTTTCACAATTTCACTTTCCACGTTCTGGGGTCCCTGTGGGAAATTGCACAGAATTCTGCCAAGACTGATATGACTGATATGACTATACTAGTGAGCTTGGGGCTGGTTTCTACTCATTTTCACATGAGAAACACCCACAATGTGTTATATTCATTTATATGCTAAGATTATTGGTCTAAATGAGCTTTTCAGGCACTGAAAATGCGTTTACGGCAATAAAAAATGTCAACGCTTACAACTTTGGCATACAAGGTGATAGAACCTAAATTTAAAATGTATGTTGTTCAGGTCCCCATGCCCTACTTGCACAGTAAAAATGGTTCAGATATCTCTTGTATTTTTTTTTTTTTCACAATTTCACTTTTCAGGTTCTGGGTTCCCTATGGGAAATTGCATTGAATTTTGCCAAAATTGACAACACCTCTCTAGTTATCATTAAGCTTGGGGCTGGAATCTACAAATTCTCACGCACCCACAATGTGTGGAAACATTGTTCTGTTCACTTATATGCTAGGATTATGAAGTTGGTCTAAAAGAGCTTTTCAGGCACTGATAATGCGTTTAAGGCAATAAAAAATAAAAAAGCTTATAACTTTGGCATGCAAGGTGATAGAGCCAAAATTTCATTGGGAATTAATTGAGAAACACCCACAATGTGATGTGTGGAAGCACGGTTCTGTTTATTTATATGCTAGGAAGCTATTTCTTCTGAATGAGCCTTTCAGGCAATGAAAATGCGTTTATAAGCTATTATCAACAACATCAATATCCATCTACTACAATTTGTTTTTGAAGCTTTATCATTGTCCTGTAGCGACGAGGACCAAGGTCCAGGTCATTACGAGGCTGATGTAACTGTAATTTTAATTAAAGCCACACACAACATTATAGGCCCTCACCATTTTGTGCACATCCTCCCTGCATGACTGCCGAAGCATCACAACACCTAAATATCGCGGCCTATGACAAACCAATTTTGTTTCATCCCAGCTAACCAAAACACATGTATTATAATGACAAATATTGTATGTTGTCATGGCAACACAGCTGGAAATAGAGGTATGTCCTCATTGGATTTTTTGATTAGTATGCCAAAAAGGATATCTGTGCCAAACTTCAATTGTCTATGCCTAACTAAATTTTGTGGCCCCCTTCAAATGTTCAAAGGGGCACGGTAGAGCAGTTTTATATCATAGCTATATATATTCTACATCATTATGTTTAGGTTGTCAATGGGCACAAATGTTTTATTGGGTCCGACTCTATTTAAAATCAGCTGTGCAAAACAGGTCCTACGTTCCTTTTTCATGTTTTTTCAAAATAACCACTATTTTGAGGGTTGGTCACATCCATATTTGACATTTTGTTAAAAAAAAAATCTAAATGATAGCTTTTTACGGAGGGGTTTTACAACACTTTGGCCATTTTTGGTCCTTTTTGGTTGAAAACTTTAGGAGGCGATATCAAAAGTATGAAGTGTATGTTTTTGTAGGTCACAGGTTCCGTCCAATATGGCCAATTTCCTTTAAGGTTTATATTTGCTTGGCTTAATATGGGCTATGTCTAACAAGTTTTGGGTTTCTATGTTCAAAAAAATGAGGTCACCTATACCCATAATATATTTAAATGTTTTATTGAATTTTGTTGAATTTTCGTGTATGAAGGAGCTTTGTATGCAGTAACTGTATCAGTTTAAAACTATTTTTGGCTGTATCTATACACAGTTGCAGAAATTCCATGTATTTCAATGGCACATTTTTGGTGTTGAAATGGTATGGTCACACATAGAGGTATATCCTAATTGGCTTTTTGTTCAGTATGACAAGGACGATGTGTGTCAAATTTCAAATGTCTAGTGCAAAGTACTGAAAAAGTTTTGGCATTTGAGGGGGCTCTACTGAGCCATTTTATAATTTTAATTTATTTATTTTTTAATGAACTTCATATCTTGAATTTTCAGTCAAATAAAATTGAGTTTTTGTTAATGTTCAGGAGGTCAAGATGGCGAGCAAATTGGTGAGAATAACGTAAACTTTTTTTTTTTTGGCCCAAATACAGGTAATGGCTTGTCATGTGCCCCATCACAAAAAACCCCCAAAACAACTCCTCCAAAGCATATGAATTTTTGAAAATAAAATTTCAAGAGGGCACTCGGTTCGACAACCTTTTGTAACATGCTCTTGACCAAGAGACCTAATCTTATACATTCACGTGTTGCTGGTCCAATGTTTGTTCATCCAGAAGAACATTTTAAGTTAAGAACACACTTTGTGAATGTCAAAAATGTCCGTATGTTCTGGAGTCTTTCAATTAAGCTGTTTTTTGCTTCATTCACAGTTGCAAAACTTTGCTGCTTACATCTTCAGTGTCTGTTACATTAAGTCATGCGGCTGTTATAATATGTTCATCCACATAAAAAACAGTGGCACTGTCTCAATTAGTAAGCAAACTATTATTATTATTATTTATATAGCACTTTTCACTGGCATATCGTCACATAGTGCTTCACAGTAAAACTATTCATCTACAAATTATCCCCAGAAATTACTTATTGTGAACCTGTTGGTGTGAAACCGTGTTGCTGCAGTTTCACCCTATACTCATATTTTTGTGAATAGGCATTTTAAATAATCACTTCACAGTTCATGAAATGGCGACAAACTAAAATGATACAGTCCAGTGGTTGATTGTTTCAGTGTAGGTCTGACAAGCCTGTAGTGTTTCAGTAAAAGATCTGGTGTCATGAGTCTGCAGTGAGGTGCTCCCCTTTATCCTGCCTTGGGATCACTGTGAGTGGGTGACACACTTCTTCTGGCACAGAGAGTGGTGAGAGGGGGCACTCATGTAGGTTCTGCAAGGGCTAGACAGATTTACTGTTAAAGATTGATCAATATGAAATGAATATCATCTGGACTTTCAGTCAGTGCCCAGTATACAATATGCATTCTAAACAGATGTCCACAAAAGTCATATAGTCATCTTAATCACAAGTACAAGAGTTCTTCTTGATTTTAAGGATTTTGCGTAGTCAGGGAGCCCGTCTCATCTATGTCCATCCATGGGAATGGATTTCTTCTTAACTCGAGATTTCTCTTTTTCCCACTGTTTTTTGTTTTTTTTTGGAGGGACATGTGATGCTTTGGGACCATTTGTTTGTTTTCTGTGAAAGATGGTTAATCAGTTTGTCTGTTATTGGCCAATGACTGTTGTAATTTTAACTGAATTATAATTGAATTGGGTTAGTCCTGTCCTGGCTGTGGGCTGTAAGCATTCTGTAGTTACAGTTAGTCATAGTCATAGATCAAGGTTAGTCCTGTGCATGTTGTAGAATAGAGCATAGACTTTGTAGAATAGAGCATACAGACCTGAGGCAGTGAGTCTTTGGGACAAAGGAAGTAGCAGATCTGTTTGTGGTAAATGATTGTGATGACCACGACTGCCACAGTCAGCGTCAAAGCCACAAAAGTGACCACTGCAGTCACCCAAGGAGCAGAGGGAACTATGGAGACACAGAGAATAGCGTCAGCATGCACAGTCCTCACAAGGGATGCAGATTCTGTTCAATGCATTTTAAAGATTCATGGATGGTTTGTTTAATTTGACCTGAAGGTGGGTCATTTTCTTCCATTTATTACATAATTTTTATTGGAACATTTTTGTTTTTTCATCATAGATTTACATACGCAAATAATTTGTATTATAGAACATGCATCACAACAATAGACAGACAAAACAGAAAAACAATTCAAGCTATGTGAATATTTAAAAAACAACACCTGTATTAAAACTGACAGTAAATTTCAGATGTTAGCCCAAAAATATGATAGAATAGTGAAAGCCAAATGTAAAATCTGTCAACTGGACAAAACGTTGTAGGAATGAAGACGTTTCGCTGCTCATCCAAGCCGTATGACAGACAGTATAAAATTACGGTCTATTTCAAACCTACAAATACTTTAAGACAGAAACTGGTTCACCCAAAGGACAAAACCCCAGCCATATACAAAGCAATGTGGTCTTCTCCATTCAGTGTAGTGAAGACTACAGTGAGCAGCATTGGAGAAACTAAACAGCCATTCCATAAGAGAATGTACCAACTCCGTTGCGAGAGCTTCTCGTGACCCCAGTCCGCCGTACATCTCCATCTCTAAGACACTAACCACACCTTTGAAGACAGTCTATCTGACTGTCATTCAGTTCATTGAAGGTACGTTTAGCTGACAGTAATTGTTGCAAACTGTCATTGTCTTTATCTCTCGTGTTCGTCTTCTAACAGTTTGAGTTCAGTAAACTTATCACAAATTAGCTTTTCTTTTTTTTTTAAATAGATGACCACATTATTAGTTTATTAGTTACCTTTCAGAACTGCTTTAGTTGCATTCTAGGTGAAGTATCTTCATTATAATAAATGCAATCTGCAAATTCCTCCGCTGTAAACTTGTTCAAAGTCAGTCTCATTAAAAAGAGTGGTATTAAGTCTCCAAAGTGTTTCTTTATATTTACTATTCAAATGCAAAGTCAAGTAAACCCCTGGATAATCTGAAACATCCCTGACTCCTATATCACAATAAATAATCCTGCATTTTTCTCCTTAATATAAATCTCACCATACATCTTTCATACCCATTTCTCTAAGCAGTCTGTCAACAAGTGATAATATTTTTTCAATGTAGAGTGAGAAGTCCAAAAGTAAAAAATCTTAATAAATTCTTCATCATTTCCTGGGGAAAGAGACACATTCAATGATGTAACATCTTTGCGCTTGATAAAAATAAGGCGTTCGCAGCAGTTTGGAGGTGGACACAGAGCCGTGCAGTCTTATACGCTCATTCTAAAAACATGAGGAAAAATGCAGCAGTACAAGGGGATTAAACCTTGTTTTGTTTTGTTTTTTTGTTTTGTTTTTTAAAGAAGGATCAGAACTCTAACACTTTTGCAAAAGAGAGGCGTAAAAAAACTACATGTTGATTCCTAAGTTGGCCAAAACATGTGCATGTGTGTATCAGTGGTGTGCGGTCAGGGCAATCAAGGCAAGCAGTGCTTGTCTAATAAAATAAAAAAAATAATGGTGTGTCAAAAGTACAATTAAGTAGTTTAAAAATACATCCAAATAATCCGGTTTTCCCTTCACTTCTGCCTGTTTGAAGCATGGTTGTAGTCACGGTGGAAATTTATTTTACAAAATCCGAGACCAAGAACAGACATTTTATCTTTAACCTGTTATCGATCTGACGGCCCTACTTTACAACTCTACAGCAATGTACATATACTTCTGCGTCACCCACACAAACAATCTATACATCAAATGAAAGCTACGGCGCTCGTCTTTTCAAATATGTAAACCATTTTCACCTGCAATCACCACAGTGCTGACAGGAAAGCCGTTTTTACAGAAAAGCTAAAAATTTGGATATGGACTTCACTTACCTTTGAGGGCTCTGGTTCTGTTTGACATCAGCATATTCCCAGAAAGTTGGTCTTGTTCGTTCCGTACAGGTCCAGAGAATATAATCCAGTGAAGAAATTATGTCCTCAAAATAAGTTAGATCCTCCATGTCAAATCTGCTGCAGGAAAATATTCCAAACGTGAAATCTGCTCTGTCATTTTTTTGCATTTCTTCTGTCGATTTCAGGCATAATAAACTTCAGACAGCACCAACTTTGCTTCTCATGCTAAACACACGCGTTAGCCTGTGATTGGCACCAAGGTTGGCCAATAAGGTGGGGGTTGTGGGTTACTGGAGCCCCAGACAGCGAATCAGTGCTACAGATGGCTGAAAGTTTACGCCCCACTCTGCCCCCTTGTAGAATCAACCAATTATCAACCAAGTTTATTATGCCTGAAATCGACGAAAGAAATGCAAAAAAGTCACGGAGCAGATTTCAGGTTTGGAATGTTTTCCTGCAGCAGATTCGACATGGAGGATCTAACTTATTTTGTGGACATAATTTCACTGGATTATATTCTCTGGACCTGTACGGAACGAACGAGACCGACCTTCTGTAAATATGTGCATGTTTGACAGAACCAGATTGTCAAACATAGAGGGGAAATTGAAAGAGGAACAACATGTGGAGAAAGCCCTCTCTGCTTGTGGATATCCAAAAGGGGCCTTCAATAAATCTAAGAGAGCTAAACAACAGGACAACAGGGAATCTGAACCTAGAAAAAAAGCTGTAACTATTCCTTACACAGCTGGTGTGTCTGAAAAGCTTCAGAGAATTTTCACAGTATGAAATTCTGGCCTATTTCAAACCTACAAATACTTTAAGACAGAAACTGGTTCACCCGAAGGACAAAACCCCGAGCCATAAACAAAGCAATGTGGTCTACAACATTCAGAGAAAAAACCGGGTCCCCCAGAAGAAAAACCCCCGGAGCCATAAACAAAGCAATGTGGTCTACAACATTCAGTGTAGCAAAGACTGCAGTGAGCTTTATACTGGAGAAACTAAACAGTCACTTCATAAGAGAAGGTACCAACACCGTCGCGAGAGCTCCTCTGGACCCCAGTCCAACGTACATCTCCATCTCACTAACCACTCCTTTGAAGATAGTGAAGTACAGATCATAGAGAGAAAAGAAATGGTTTGAGAGGGGGTTAACGAAGCAATTTTTGTTAGGAAAGGCAATCCTTCCTTGAACATGAATGGGGGCCTTAGACATCATCTATCCCCCATCTATAACTCCATCCTCAGACCCAAAGCAAACAAAGGAAACAAAGAAAAAATAGGACTAGCCAGGATTCTAATAGGTGTGAAAGCGCCCATTAGGAGACAAATGAATATGCTAAATATGATTCAGGCACAGTGCACACAGTAGCTCAACAGACCTAGCCCATAAACAGGTACTGTAAACAATAGCTGTTTTCAGTTTCAGTGTATTTAGCTCCTCCCTTCAGATAGATATAAGGCAGTGTCCACCAGTAATCTGACCAGAACTGAAGAAGCAGCTTGGACGAGCAGCAAAACATCTTCACTCCTACAACTTTTTGTCCAGTTGACAGATTTTACACTTGGCTTTTACTAAGCTTATTATGCATTTAAACAATTTGGGAAAACCCACATGATGATGTCATGTTTTTGAGAACTTCTGATATATTCTGTATATTATTATATTATATATTTGAGTTAATTAGAGACACACCTGTGGATGTATTTGAAGGAACACCTTGAAACATACTGTTTCTTTGTGTAACATCAAGGGAAAGTCAAAAGAAATCACCCAAGATATCAGGAAGAGAATTGTGGACTTGCACAAGTCTGGTTCATCCTTGGGTGCAATTTCCAGATGCCTGAAGGTGCCACATTCATCTGTTCAAACAATTATACGCTAGTATACATGGGACCATGGGAATGTCCAGCCATCATACCACTCAGGAAGAAGACGGGTTCTGTTCCCCAGAGATGAATGTGCTTTGGTCCAAAATGTGCATTTCAGGCCAAGAACAAAAGCAAAAGACCTGTGAAGCTGCTGGCTGAAGCTGGTAAGAGTGTGTCATTATCCACAGAAACGAGTACTACCGACATGGGCTGAAATGCCAGGAAGAAACCATTACTCCAAGAAACATTAAAAAAAAATGATTAGTTTGCAAATGGACACAGGGACCTTCATTTTGGAGACATGTCCTGAGGTCTGACGAAACTAAAATTGAAGCCTGAGAACACCATCTCAACTGTGAAATACGGGGGTGGCAGCATCATGTTGTGGTGTTGTTTTGCTGTAGGAGGGACTGTTGCACTTCACAAAATAGATGGCATCATGAGGAAAGAACATTATGTGGAAATACTGAAGCAGCATCTCAAGACATCAGCCAGGAAATTAAAACTTGGCACTTGGCTCAGTTACACCAGTTCTGTCAGGAGGAATGGAGAAATGGAAAAAAGCTTATGTGTCTTATATGTCTTTTTATATAGTGTATGTAAACACTATATAATATAGTTTACATATAGTGTATGTAAACTTCTGGTTTCAACTGTATATATGATATGTATAGACTTACTGTCAGCAGTGCTCTCACACACTGGCTCACTGGTCTCAGCAGAATTCTGGTTCCTCGCTGGATCAACATGGATCTGGACTTGGACACAGTACTCAGTCCATGGTTCCAGGTCACTGAGAACGAACCGGCTCTGCTGCACCAGCATGTCTAAAGTCTGTACAAACAGGAAAAGACTCTGCTTTGTCTTGTCACTGGACACATATATAGTCAAGGTCATGTCCTCATTGTTCAAGTCTGAATCAAAGTCTGAGTCACTTAGGATGAGTTTGAGTAGGTTCATTGTTCAAGGACCAGTTAGGTCATTATAATCCAATGCTGAATCTAGTCCATTTAAGAGGAATTCAATTATTACTTGCACATATAT
>KN468890.1:6203-16778 GCA_000787095.1 Periophthalmodon schlosseri | reverse complement strand
TAGTCCAGGTTTAGTCCCGGTCTAGTCCAGGTTTAGTCCAGGTTTAGTCCCGGTCTAGTCCCGGTCTAGTCCCGGTCTAGTCCCGGTGTAGTCCCGGTGTAGTCCAGGTTTAGTCCTGGTCTAGTCCTGGTATAATCCTGGTCTAGTCCTGGTATAATCCTGGTCTGGTCCTGGTATAACCCTGGTCTAGTCCTGGTATAATCCCGGTCTAGTCCCAGTTTTGCTTTGGTCTATGTGCATGTATGAACGCAGCCTTTTTCCATGAGTCCTGATGATGTCACCGTCTGGAATTGCACCTCCACCTCTGGAACATCTCGCTCACGTTTGGCTCCTTCGGCTCCTCGGCACACGGAGCTTTTTCCAGAAATTAGGAACAAAAAAATCTTCCCAGAAAACTGCATCGTGGGATTGTGTTTCTTGTACCAGATTTGAACATTTGTCAAGCAGATTGTGTTGTAGATTTCAGATCTCATTTGATCTTCTTTTCATTCTTGGTTCTAGTTCTTGATGTAATGCTGGTTTATTCAATTCAGTTTCATCTTTATTCCGAACTCATGGACCATTTTTAAAACAGACAAGGACAGTGACAATACAAACAGTGAACATTTATGTTTTAAAAAGACGACCACCAGTGTCTCCACATCTTGGACTGATAGCAGATTGCACTGAAACTTATATTTGTGAGTGACATTATATTTTATTTTTAGCAGATTGCACTGAAACTTATATTTGTGAGTGACATTATTATTTCATTTTCTGACTTGTTCAGCTGCAAATAAAACTGTACATTAAAGTTCTTGGTACAGCTTGTAAAGTGTTCGCTTGTGCAGTGACAAACATCTCGGTCATACTAGTCCATCGCAACGTCCTCAACAGTAGCCGTAAAGCATCATTATAATCCACCTGCAGCGTTTGGAGACTGGCTTTTTTGTATTGAGTCCAGAGGTGGGCAGTGCATAATGGTGAACAATATGATTTAAACAGTATCAACTGTACATTATCAGTACAAGAACCAGACTTGTGCATAAGAGTATTTACCTGAGCAACAACATCCTGCATTGTCTATAAATATGATCATCATCTGTCATGTCCACAGTGATGATAGGCCTGAAATATTTCATATTAGTTGTGACCTTCAACAGAACATTAGACAGGCAATAATCAGGACCTCTCATGTGCTTGTCCTCTTTGGTCCTACAGATCATGATCATATTCTTAGCTGCATTATACTTATACTTAACATCATGCTCCACACCATGAGCTGAACAGATGCTGAGTAGCTGCTGTAAACCAGCGGTGCTCAGACTAAAAACCACCAAGTCGGAATGATTCGGGACATGATTTCCAGCCACACAACCGGTTTGACATGTTTAGACCTCGTTTAGTCCTGTTTTATGTTTAGTCCTCGTAAAAACCTGTTTTAATCCTGGTAAAGTGTAGGCCTAAACCCGCTTTAGTCCTGGTTTAGTCTCTGATGAGGTACAAGTACAAGTACAAGTTTAGCCCTGGTTTAGTCCTGTTTTGTATTTAGTCCTGCTTTAGTCCTGGTTTAGTGCTGGTTTAGCACTGGTTTACTCTCTGATGAGATTTAGCTCAGTGTAAGTTTAACCCTGGTTTAGTCCTTGTTTAATCTTAGTCTGGTTTAGTCCTGCTTTAGTTCTGATTTAGCCCTGGTTTAGTTCTGGTTTAGTCCTGCTTTGGTTCTGGTTTATTTAGTTCCGGTTTAGTTCTAGCTTAGTCCTGGTTTAGCCCTGGTTTGGTCCTGGTTTAGTCTCTTGAGTCTTGTTTTATCTGAACCATTTTGAAAGGTCATTTTTTTGCTCTGTAACCGAGAGGAAACATCATGACATCATTCTCTGGAAAAAAGTGTGGTTTTTCACCCCCCTCCCCATCTGCCCTCCCCCCTTCGCCCCCTCCATACTGGAACATGTGGTATAGTCCTGGATCTGTCATGGTTTTTGGATGCTTCCTGGTCTAGTCCTGGTTTAGTTCTGTCATGGTTTTGACATTGTTGACCCTGTTTTAATTTCCATTCCAGGTTTAGACCAGGTTTAGTTCGGCTTTAGTTCTAGTTTAGTGTGGCTGGTTTAGTCTTGTTTTAGTCCTGATCTATAGTCCAGATTTAGTCCTTGTGTAGTCCTAAATCAGTCCTGTTTTACTCCTGGTTCAGTGCAGGTTTGGTCCAGGTTTAGTCTTGTTTTATTCCTGGCCTGTAGTCCAGGTTTAGTCCAGTTTCAGTCCTGGTTTAATCCTGGTTTAGCCCTGGTCTATAGTCCTGGTTAAGTACTGGTTTAGTCCCACTTTAGTCCTGGTTTAGTCCTGTTTTAGTTTTGGTAATGCCCTGGTCTAGTCCTGGTTTAATCCTGGTTTAGCCCTGGTCTATAGTCCTGGTTAAGTACTGGTTTAGTCCCACTTTAGTCCTGGTTTAGTCCTGTTTTAGTTTTGGTAATGCCCTGGTCTAGTCCTGGTTTAATCATTGTTTAGTGTTTGTCTATTCCTGATATAATCCTGGTTCAGTCCTAATTCAGCCCTGGTTTAGTCCAGTTTCAGTCCAGTCTTAGGTCCAGGTTTAGTCTTGGTTTAGCCCTGGTCTATAGTACTGTTTTAGTCCTGGTCTAGTCTTGGTTTAGTCTTGGTTCAGTCCTGGTTTAGTCCTGGTTTAGTACTGGCCGTCCAGTCTTAGGTCCAGGTTTAGTCTTGGTTTAGCCCTGGTCTATAGTACTGTTTTAGTCCTGGTCTAGTCTTGGTTTAGTCTTGGTTCAGTCCTGGTTTAGTCCTGGTATAGTACTGGTTTAGTCCTGGATTATTTCTGATTTAGTCCTGGTTTAGGCCTGGTTTAGCCCTGGTCTAGTTCAGGTTCGTTGTATGAGACCCCATGTTTCAGCTCATTTCTTGAACCAGTTGTTATGAATGGGACCAGCGACATCACAGCTGTGGCTCTCACTGATGATGTCATCACTGTATCACTGTCTCAAATGGACGAGGTCAGAGGTCGGAGGTCAGAGGTCAGACCCTGCAGCGCCTGTACACATGTGTTTGCATGTACCTGGATCCTGTCACTGCCCCATATGTTCTGCTCATTTTAACTTTGCCTCATCACACACATACCTGAAGTCTTTGGCTGTGCTTAACCAGTCCTAGTTTGTGCTTATACTTAGTCGTCGTTTAGTCTGGTTCAGCCCTGGTTTAGTCCTGGTTCAGTCCTGCTCTGGACCTGGTTCAGTCCTGCTTTATCCCGGGTTTGGTTCTGGTTCAGTCCTGGTTCAGTCCTGCTTTGGTCCTGGTTCAGTCTTGGTTAAGTCCTGTTTTAGTCCTGTTTCAGTCCTGGTTCAGTCCTGGTTTAGTCCTGGTTCAGTTTTGTTTTAGTCCTGAGCCACTCCTGCTTTAGTCCTGATCCAGTCCTGCTCTAGTCCCGGTTCAGTCCTCCTTTAGTACTGCTTTAGTCCTGATTTAGTTCTGCTTTAGTCCCAGATGTAGAGGAGGGGGCTGTGGTCTCTGTTTCGTGGAAACTGTGAAGTTAATGGCTTCTGTTTTTTTTTTTGTCCATGAAGGAAAATGTGGTTCAGGAGAGAGACACAGAGAGAGAAGGAGAGAGGAGAGAGGGAGGAGAGAAGGAAAGAGGAGAGAGGGGAGCGAGAGAGGAGAGAGGAGAGAGAGAGGAGAAAGAGAGACACAGATAGAGGGAAAAAGAGAGGGAAAAAGGAGAGAAGGGGAGAGGAGAGAGAATGGAGAGAGTGGAGAGAGGGAGAAAGGGAGAGAAGGAGAAGAGAGATACAAGAGGAGGAGAGAGACGGCGGTGGCACTGGGGAAAATGCACAATCAGGAATTATCCAAATGCTGGCACTTTGGCAGAAAATCCTTTTTTTTTTGTAAGAATAGTTCAGATTTAAGGGAGTCAAACTACAGACCTCAAACTCCAGACTGGAAATACAGCATGAGCTGTTACTTATGATGAAAGAAAAACTGTGAAGAGGAGGTGGATTTATATCTGGTTTGGTCCTGATTGAGCCCTGATTTAGTCCAGTTTCAGTCTTGGTTCAGTCCTGGTTTAGTCCTGGTTGAATGGAAACATAATGACTTCACCTCGTCGGCGTCTCTGTGGAACATGTGCTTTAGTCATTTAAGAGGAACAGGCTGTTTTAACAAGAGTCACATGTTTAATCCGGGTTTAGTCCTGATTTAATCCTTTTCAGTCCTGGTTTAGTCCTGGTTTAGTCCTGATTTAGTCCAAATTAAGACCTGGTTTTAACTGTGGCAAACCATATTGCCTTTGGAAGTTTACTGAAGACAAAACCAGGACTAAAACAGGACTAAATCAGGACTAAAACAGGACTAAAACAGGACTAAACCAGGTCTGAATCAGGTCTAAACCAGGTCTAAATTAGAACTAAACCAGGTCTCAACAAACAGGACTCCAAACAACAACAAAATCCTGACCAGATTCCCACGATTCAGTCCTGTTGCAGGAGACAGCAGCATGTGTCCAGATGTGTGGATCCGTGTGGAAGGTTTTTAGTGCAGAAAACTGTAAAACGACCAAACGACCAAAGTCAGATTGAGTCTAGACACATGAAATAACCACTGAGATAAAGAGAGGGACATCTGAAGAAGAGTCTCTGGGTTAAACCTGCATTTGACCCATCCTTCAGTGTAGACCAGATCTGACCCTGGATCCTGGTCAGTTATTGGGCATGTTTTAGATTAAACCATGGAAACTACACTATATCCAGAACTAACCAAGGACTGAACCAGAACTAAAGCAGGACTGAACCAGGATTAAACCAGGACTAAAGCAGGACTGAATCAGGACTGAACCAGAACTGAACCAGGACTAAACCAGGACTGAACCAGTGCCAGGATTTTTAGACCAATTTTAAACCTAATTAAAATTTAGGTCTGTGGGTCATTTGTGATTCCATTTGGTTTAAAAGAACTTAAACTGTAAAAAGACAAACAAACAAAAGTCATTAAGATCTCCACCTCTCCTCCACTCCTTCTCCACTCCTCCTCCACTCCTCCTCCACTCCACTCCTCCTCCACTTCTGCTCCACTCCAGTCCTTTGTGTTACCACATCTCTCACTTACAACAGAGAGAGAGAGGAAAGAGGGAGAGTGAAGGAAAGTAGACGAGACAGAGATACAGTGAGGGAGAGAGCGAGAGAGAGAGAAAGAGAGAGGGAGGGAGGAACCACAGGAGAGGACAAGGGGGTGAGAGAGAGAGGGATGGATGGGTTATGACTGAAGGATGGAGTTGGAGAAAGAGAAAAAAGGGTGGGATGGGGTCAGAGAGAGAAAGGAGAGAAAGAGAAAGGGTGTAAAAAGATGGGAGAGAGAGAAAGAGGGAGAGAGAGAAAGGGGGGGAGCTTGGGGAGTTATGGGGAAAGAGAGAAATGATGATGATGAGAAACACATGCACATATTTGGGCAGTGACCACATCTATGCTCCATCTGCAAAGAACAGAACAGAGGAGAGAGAAAAAGAGGGAGAGAAGAGAGGAGTGAGAAGGTAGGAGGGAGAGAAAGAGGGAGAGAGGCATATATGAGAGAAAGAGGGAGGAGAGAGAAGGAAAGGAGGGTGCATAGGAGAGACAGAAAGAACCATGCTGGGGCAGAGACAGTGAGGAGGAGGAGAGAAAGACAGGAAAGAGGGAGGAGGAAGAAGAGAAGAAGGGAGAGAGTTGGGGAGGAGTGAGAGAAAGGGAGGGAGAAGAGATAGAGAGAAGAAAAAAAAAGCTTATATGCAAATTAATAACAGAATTTTCTTGCTAAATTGAATCAAAATAGATACTTCTTACAAATCCCAACTTTTCCTTGTCCGTGCTTGTCTCCATGGAGATGTTTTTCTTTGGCTGCAATGTTCCACAGTATTTTCTATTTTGCATAGGAATACCCAGATAACATGAATTCTTATTGTGAGCGGACTCGCCTCTCCACAGATCTGTCCTGTAACTTGACATGTGCGTTACCTGCTTGTGTACATGGAAATAAATACTTTTAATGCCGGACTGTGGAATATTACAGATAAAGTGAAACAGTTAAGACAGATGATGATGGTAAAGTAGGTTGTTTCTTGGTTTAATTTAAATTGCAAAAGTAATTCTGTGTTAACTCTCCCAGACTGGCCTGGTTCATCCTGGTTTCATTCTTATGTAAACTGTGGTTAGTCGTGGTTCAGTCCTGGTTTAGTCCTGGTTTAGTCCTGGTCTAGTCCGCACCCACCAAACAATGACAAAAGCATAAACACATAAATACAGGGCGTACCAGAGTTCCGTGTACCACAGTTTGAGAAACACTGGATGGACACGGCTCTTTTCTGGTTTTGCACGGCTCTGTTTACAATAGGCTCTGTGCACAATAGCGCCCGGAAACTGTTAGCGTCACTATTTCTGTTTTATCTCTGAGGTTTTTGCCGAGTCACACTAAAATGAATAAATATTTAAAGATCTGGCAGTGAACAGGGAGCTGCGGCGGAACGTCACTGACAACTGTTAAAAACCGGCTGGACGTCACTGACAACATGTTAAAAACTACACAAATAAAATGAATATTTCACCAGAGACACTTCTGTGTTTAGAAAGAGACATGTTTGTGTCTCAATGCTAACGCTAATGCTAATTTTGAGGCATAATACATATTAAAACAACCACAAACACCACAAACTGAAGTATTCTACATATAAGAAAATAACGGGGCAGTCTTTATTTTAATTCATTTGAATTTTAATAGGTTGTTTATTTTATGTTTTACAATTTTAATAAAAGTGACTGTTAGCTTTCGGACACAGTGAGCTAGCTAGTGTGCAGCTGTGCAGAGTCTATTATCAGTCTCTTAGTTTATTTTTTTTACGTTTAACTTTACTTTAGGCTGGCTGCAAGCTGATTTTACAATTATCAATTCCTTTTTTTTAATGTTTTTTTTTTTTTTTTTTTAAAGATGTTTTAAATTTTGTCGTCTCCAGTTCCACCATTATCTGCAGTGTGCCCTGGTCAGCTGTGGTTTGTTCATGTTTAAGTGTGGACATTTGAACTCATAATGGAGGTTTCCTGTTTAAATCTGTGTCACTTTTCATTAGACTGGATCTGCGTCACATCGTTCTCTCCTGTTACACTGCGGAAACATAAAAACATGAGTGAAATTCACAAATATGTAAAAAGATTTGACACATTTTTTTTCTTAATTTATTTAAAGGTCATATATTACACAAATTGACTCCTTTAAGCTTTAAACCATGTTACCTGGAGTTGTGTTTTGTTTCATTCACACATGTTGGAGAAATCCTTTATTATTAGTCTGTCTATCTCCAAAACTCAAAATGCTCTGTTCCACCTTGTGATGTCATGAAGCGGTAGTTTTTAAGTTAACAGCTCCTTTTACCTTTAGTTCAGTAGAGATTGGTGATTCCAGGGCTGAAATTATCCAAATGATTCTAGTGAAGGTGTGTGGAGTTTAAAAATACAGTGGCACTTCCTGTTTTACCACATGACATCACAAAGTGGAACAGAGTGTTTTCTGTTTGAGAAAAGAACTCAGCCTAAAGGGTTTGTGTGTTAAACGTGTGTGAATAAAACAAAACACATCTCCAGGTCTGTTTGTGATGAGGAAACAACATTAGAACAGAGATCAGAAAACAGAGTAACATGGGAACTTTAAGGTGAGACACTGCAGGTGAATATGAACAAAACTTCAATTCAATGATATCAATTTGAAACTTCTGCTGTAGTTTATTCACATAAATGTAAGAAAAAACATATTATGTTAAGTTTTTCATCATGTGATGTTTTCATATAAAAATCAGGCATTATTATGTGTAAAAATGGACAAAATGGACCATTTTTGGGACATTCTAAACAGAAACATGAAAAGAGCCAGGTTTAAATTTCTTGCTTCTTTTTGTTGACATATTACATACTAAAAACTATATCATAGGGGATTTTATTCAGTATTTGAGTGAGCTAAAATTTGCCTAAAATGTCAAATTTGTCCCATTATTTGAAGTTAAAACTTGAATAAATCAGATTTGACATTAGATATAAAAAAATTCCTTCTGTGCGTTTAGCTGAAATTGTGTTAAGTACAAGATTGGAAAGTTTGGTGTTTGTAGGCGCTAGAGGGAGAAGAACAGAACAAAAAAGAAAGCAAGAGAAGAGAGAGAGTGAGAGAGAGAGAGAAAGAGAGAGAGTGAAAGAGGAGTGGATGACTTCCAGATGTGGTCACAGTCAGAGTGGAAGTATTTACACAATAAAACAGAACAAATGAATGCTCTGAGAGAAAATGGAGGACAGAAAACATGAGCTGTACAAATCTGAGCAAACTGAGCTCAGTCTCACCTCATCACGGGAAGGTTGAAGGTTCAATTCTCGAGTTCTTTCTGCGCCGTGTTTGCATGTTTTCCCTGTGTCTGGGTGCCAGCACCAATTGGAATGGGTCAAAAACAGGTTCACTATGCAACTTTCCCATGTCCGTGCTTGTCTCCATGGAGATGTTTTTGCTTTGGCTGCGATGTTCCACAGTATTTTCTATTTTGCATAGAAATATAATAAAAGACAACATGAATTCTTATTGTGAGCGGACTCGCCCTTCCACAGATCTAGCCTGTAACTTGGCGTGTGCGTTACCTGCTTGTGTGCATGCAGATAGATACTTCTAATGCCAGACTGTGGGATATTACAGATAAAGTGAAACAGTTAAGACAGATGATGATGGTAAAGTAGGTTGTTTCTTGGTTTAATTTAAATTGCAAAAATCATTCTGTGTTAACTCTTCCACACTGGCCTGGTTCATCCTGGTTTCATCCTTATGTAAACTGTGGTTAGTCCTGGTTTAGTCCTGGTTTAGTCCTGGTTTAGTCCTTTTTCAGACCTGGTTCAGTTGTGGTCAGATTTAGTTTAGACCTGGTTTAGACCTGGTTTAGTTCTGGTCTAGTCCAGGTTTAGTTCCATGTATAGTCCCAGTTGTGGAATTGTGTATGACTATAGCCATTAATAGCTTCTCATGTAAATCAGTCCTGGCTTAGTCCTGATTCAGACCTGATTCAGTCCTGGTTCAGTCCTGTTTCAGACCTGGTTCAGTCCTGGTTCAGTCCTGGTTCAAACCTGGTTCAGACCTGGTCCTCAGCCCTCTCTTACACCCCTCACTGGTCTTAAAGTGGAGGGTCCAGTCTGAGCTGTGTAATTAGTCCAGTCCTGAGTATTTCCTGGACTAAACAGGTCTCTAATCCATCTGTGCTCCAGGCACGTCCCAGGACAGTCAGACCTGGTTCAGATGTGGTTCAGACCTGGTTCAGTCCTGGTTCAGTCCTGGTTTAGTCCTTGTTTAGTGTTGGTTTAGACCTGGTTTCTATACATTCAGGAGTGGTTCAAATATAGTCATAGCTTCGAACAGTTTTAGTTTAAGGTAGAACTGGTTTAGACTTGGATTCAGACCTGGTTAAGATCTGGTGTAGTTCTGGTTGAGACGTGGTTCAGTCTTGGTTTAGTCCTAGTATAGACTTAGTTTAGTTCTGGTTTAGTCCTAGATTAATTATTAGAATTGGTTCAATCCTGGTTTAGTCCTGGTTTAGGCCTGGCTTAGACCTAGTTTAGACCTAGTTTAGTCCTGGTTTAGTCCTGGTTTTGATCTGATTCAGAACTGGTTTAGTCCCGGTTTAGACTTTGTTCAGACCTGGTTTAATCCTGGTTTAGTCCTGGTTTAGACCTGGTTCAGATCTAGTTTAATCCTGGTTGAGACCTGGTTCAGAAGTGGTCTAGACCTGGTTTAGGGCAGGTCTTGATGACAGGGAGAGTTCACAGAGGAGGAGGAGTCTGTTGAAAGAACTGTCTGGGTCTGTACTCATGTCTGATCACTGTGGAGTTTGTGTATGAGAGGTTTTAAAAGTATTAACTTAACTTTACGTTAACTTTACTGCTGTAGGATTCACCGCCTTCTTGTCTCCATAGAGATGTTACTTCCATGAAATGTTCCATAATACAGCATTAAACATTTATCTTTTGACAAGGTAATACAGTTGTTATGAGTGGGGTTACTACTGCCACCCCAGAGCCAGAAGGTTTGAGGTTCTATTCCCAGATCACATGGTGTCTGCCTGTCTGGAGTTTGCATTTTCTGCCTGTGTCTGGGTTTCCTCTTGTTTCCCCATCAGCCTATAATACAAAATGCACTATATACACAGGTCCATATGTAAATGCATATAGACTGAGGTCCATATGTGAATGAATATAGATTGAGATCCATATGTAAATGCATATAAGTTGAGGTCCTTATGTAAATGCATATAAATTGAGGTCCTTATGTAAATTCATATAGACTGAGGTCCTTATGTAAATGCATACAGATTGAGGTCCATATGTCAATGCATATAAACTGAGGTCCTTATGTAAATGCATATACAATGAGATAGATTGAGGTCGATATGTAAATGCATATAAACTGAGGTCCATATGTAAATGCATATAAACTGAGGTCCATATGTAAATGCATTATAAGGTGAGGTCCATATGTAAATGCAAATAGACTGAGGTCCATATGTAAATGCATAAGGTTGAGGTCCTTTATGTAAATGCATTATAAAGTGAGGTC
>KN468888.1:10587-59743 GCA_000787095.1 Periophthalmodon schlosseri | reverse complement strand
GAGACATGTCCTGTGGTCTGACAAAAAAAATATTCAACTGTTTGGCCATAATGAGCATTGTTACATTTAGAGGAAAAAGGGGGAAGCTTGCAAACCTCAGAACACCATCCCAATTGTTGTGAAATACGGGGGTGGCAGATTCATGTTGTGGGGTTGTTTTGCTGCAGGAGGGACTGGTGCACTTCACAAAATAGAAGGCATCATGAGGAAAGAAAATTATGTGGAAATACTGAAGCATCAGTTAAAGCCGTAAATGTGTCTTCCAAATGGACAATGACCCGAAGCATACTGCCAAACTGGTTACAAAGTGGCTTAAGGAGAACAAAGTCAATGTTTTAGAGTGGCCATCACAAAGTCCTGATCTCAATCCTACTGAAAATTTATGGGCAGACCAAGCCCTGATCTCAATCCTATTGAAAATGTATGGGCAGACCTGAAAAGGCATGTGCGAGCAAGGCGGCCCACAAATTTGGCTCAGTTCTCTCAGGAGGAATGGGCCAAAATTCCTGCCAACTATTGTGAGAAGCTTGTGGAAGGATATTGAAAACTTTTGACCCAAGTCAAAGTTTAAAGGCAGTGGTACCAAATACTAATGAAATATATGTAAACTTCTGACTTTGAAGAAAGTAATGAAAAATTGTCTAAAAAAATCTTTCTCTCATTATTCTGGCATTTAGCAAATAGAAATAATTTTGGTAATCCTTTAACCTACAAATGCTACAAAATACAGATAAAGTAACCTAATTTGTTCGAGGTGTTGGAGAGTGACATGAAAGAAGAACACACAGACAGGAAGTACACACTGAATACAGGAAGTGAGGTTGAACCCCAGTGTCCGCCCACTTTAGGACTCCCCTCGGATCAGGCTGTTATCTTATTTGAGCAGCGCTTCCTCGTGTATCCCCTGAACATGGAGCATCACATACCATTACACACAGTATGGTGCTGTCAAAACATTGTAGTAATTATAGAGGTGGGTAGTTGTTTCATTTACTCAAGTACATGAAACAACTATACTATACACAGACACTATACTCCCACTTGAGAAATACGCGATCAGTCAAAAGTTTGGACACACTTTTTAATTTATTTTTCAGCTTTATTTCCATGATTATTTCCATTGCAGAAGGCATCATAACTATGAATAGACACATATGGAATGTAGCAAACAAAAAGTAAACTCAACATAACTCAGATCTTGTTAAAAAAAAATAGCCTTTACCCTTTGCTTTGAACCCTGGTTTGCACTTTCGGCATTTTTTTGACCCTGACACGGCACAGCTGTGAAGTGGAAACCATTTCAGGAGACTTCGTCCTGAAGCTCTCTGAGAGAAGGCCAAGGGTTTGCAGCTCTGTCGACAAAGCAAAGGGTGAATACTTTGAGGATTTGCTTCATAATTCTATATGTCTTATATGCAAAAGACATCAAATATATAAATCTAAAATGTAGAAATCTAAAATGTAGAAAGTATTGAAAGTAAAGTAAAGAAAAAAAACATTAAACAAGAGGGTGTGTACAAACTTTTCACGGGTAGTGTATATTTTACAGTGTAACAGTACTCTTGAGTAAAGTTTTGGTTACTCTTCACACTGTGAGTAAGTCTACAAGCGACAAAAGCTTTATGACAGTATTAGATCATTTGAACATTTGTGTTTCTTGCACGGTCCTTCAGATACGATTTTGTTTTCTCATTTTTGTTTTCTCGATCCAGTTACGTTAACTCTTACAATTACAGTAAGATGCTCTTACCTGAGGCTGCTCCCTACCTGCCTCTAAAAATTAGTTATGGGTCAAAAATAGATCGATATATCGGTTTACCGATATTTGTACCTTTTTTGCGTATAGGCCTTAACTCTCCTGCATTGGCCGATATTTGGTTTGGGCTCATCAAACCTGCATAAATCTTTATTTTAACACTTTACACTTTAGTGAGGTGATGGCATTCACAAAATGAGATTACACAGCTGCATTATGGGTTAGTAGTGAAAACAGGGTTGTGGATGTCTAAAAATAATTTCGGTTGAGATTATTTCTCCTTATTATATTTAAATGAAGCAGAGCAGTAAAAAGTATAGACAGTATGTATCTTAGTATTCATTTCAAATCATATATAGGGAAAATGATCAAAATCAGCCCTACATATCAACCCAAAAATATCGACCCTAAAATATCGGCAAAGCTTATTGATCATCGGTTCCTCTGGATTCTAAACAATTGGCATCAGTATCAGACATGAAAAACCCCATATCGGTTGATCTCTAGTCAAAAATCTGTTGGCTTTAGTAGTATATAAGCCATTAAAATGTTAGTTTAGTACAAGGAATGCTTTTCTTTCTGTGTGGAGCTATAACCACAGTCTCTGCTGGTTTTCTGACTAGGTCCATGGCATCATTCGGCGTTCCAGCTCCTTTAACACTGGTCGCATTGAACATCTTTACCAGAACCCCCAGACACACACAGAAGGCAGTGAGTATTCTCGGCTCTGACAGTGTTCCATGGGCTATTAAAATGTCTGCTATTTTTAGACAGGAGAATAACTATTTCATTTCTTTTAGACATGAAACTGCACTATGGTGACCTCACGGACAGCACGTGCCTGGTGAAGATCATGAACCAGGTGAAGCCCTCAGAAGTCTACAACCTGGGAGCACAGAGCCACGTCAAGGTACAGTGGTTTGGCAGATGTTTGCTAGCAGATGTTTATTTGTGTTTTTGACGATGAAGAGGATGAAGGTTACTGTGCAAAAGTATCTGATTAGGATATTTTGTAACTATCTCCAGTGTTTCTTACATATTTTGTTGGGAAAATTGTGGCTTATAGGCAGTGGTGGAAGAAGTACTCAGTATTGTTACTTGAGTAAAAGTACATATACTGGAACAAAAAAAAAAAAAAAACTCAAGTGAAAGAATAACATGAAAAAAATCTAATTAAGTAAAAGTATTAAAGTATCTGTTTAAAAAATATTTCAAGAGTAAAAAGTAAAAGTATTTTACCCATATTTTGAGGTTTTATAAGGCTTCAAATGTAGTGATTTTGATAAAGATTTGTGCTGAATTTTGTTCAATAGAAAAGACTGAATCAATAATTTTTTCCTAGCTCTTTGTATATTTTTGTTTACTGAAATTATCAACATGTTAAAAATAAACCCTCAGCCTTTTCAGCAGGTCTCAAACAATAATAAAAAATACTTTTACTCTTCAGTTCTGTTCAAAAATGTAGTGAAGTAGAAAGTACAGATACTGCTCTCAAATGTAGTGAAATAAAAGTAAAAAGTATCCACTCCAAAATTCACTTAAGTAAAGTACAGATAACTACAATTTTGATTAAGTACAATACTTCACTACTTTTACTTTGTTACGATCCACCACTGCTTATAGGTGAGGCTTATTTCATTTATTTATTTTTTTTATTTAAGGCTACCATCTATAAGTTTATTTGTTTCTTGTACCTGTAGTTAGCAGATGTTGTTGATGATGTTTCACCTCACCTGGGCTTTGCTCACATTTGCTCTCTGGTCTTCTTGGAAACACTGATTCAGAAAAATTACATTATACTATAACTGAAAGGTGTTGAACTAACTTACTTTCATGAGGTGAGTTTCACTTTGACAAAACACACAGACACAGCCATTTCTCTTTCACTGCTCCTACGCTACGGTGAGTTCTTACTAGTCAATGTTTAAAAAGGGATTTTGACTTCTGGGAAGCGAGCAGGGAGTGAGTGTGGAGGATGCTGGAGCTGATGAAACAGGAAGTCTTGTTTTTGGATGGGACAGTCTGAGCCACAATGTCCCTTTTGTCTTGGAGCTTAGCAGTGATCCCTGGAGATCCCTTGGCGCCGCCCTCCCTCCTCCTGGACTTTACCGAGAATCTAACACAGTCTCCAGGCAGCTCTGATCCTCCGTTCTGCAACCAGGCCTTAGTCAGACCAGACAGAATAAGAACATATGTGCAACATCTGAAGTTAACGTGTTGGTTAAAAACTTAATTTCATTTATTTTATATGATCAGTTTTGTATGACGATATTGAACACTATTGAACCTATGAATTTTGTAGATGAATTGTTAGATTATAAGGATTTAAATGGACCACAGCAGAAAAGAGAAGGTATGATATGAGTTAGCTGAAACCGCAGGAGTGAATCAGCCATATAAATACCATATAAATTCTAGTACTTTTCTGTATAAATATTAGTTTTTGCATGAACTCTGATACAGTAGTAGTCTTGTGTGTGCAGTTTCCTACTTCATTTTATTACTCCAGATGTTGCTGTATCGTCTAATAACATCTTTCTGTTAAAATCTCAGCTTTTGGGGTAGACAGAGTTTGGAAATATCTTTTTGAAGTTCAGTGAAAAATATCCCTCCTCCTGGACTTTACCGAGAATCTAACACAGTCTCCAGGCAGCTCTGATCCTCCGTTCTGCAACCAGGCCTTAGTCAGACCAGACAGAATAAGAACATATGTGCAACATCTGAAGTTAACGTGTTGGTTAAAAACTTAATTTCATTTATTTTATATGATCAGTTTTGTATGACGATATTGAACACTATTGAACCTATGAATTTTGTAGATGAATTGTTAGATTATAAGGATTTAAATGGACCACAGCAGAAAAGAGAAGGTATGATATGAGTTAGCTGAAACCGCAGGAGTGAATCAGCCATATAAATACCATATAAATTCTAGTACTTTTCTGTATAAATATTAGTTTTTGCATGAACTCTGATACAGTAGTAGTCTTGTGTGTGCAGTTTCCTACTTCATTTTATTACTCCAGATGTTGCTGTATCGTCTAATAACATCTTTCTGTTAAAATCTCAGCTTTTGGGGTAGACAGAGTTTGAATATTTTTCACTGAACTTCAAAAAGATATTTCCAAATATATTTTCAGTATCAGTACAGAGAGGAAAGTGAGCATTTATTGACTTGATATAAAAGAGACTGTTTTAAATAGAGCTGGAGAGCAGTCAGAGTCGTAGAGATTACTGACAAAATGTTTTACCTTGGGCTATTTCATATCACGGTAATTACTATTATAAAAAAAAAAAAAAAAAAAATTACAAATGATCTCAATATATAAGTAAATGGATAGTAATAATGTTTGGTTATACAGGTGTAATACAGATAGAACCAACACATTATAGGTGTGACACAGATGATAGAACCAACACAAGATTAATATAGTAGGTGTGTGGACCCAATTTCTCACAAAAACAGATTTGGGGATTTTCAGTTTAAACAGTTCCTCTCCCATAGAGTTAAACTGGCTAACGATGGTATATTAGTAATCAGCGATATCGGCAATATTGGTGATATCGAAGTGTTTCCCCAGATATCGTTATCAGTCTGATATTGAAAATTTAGCCGATACTTGGGACCAATATTTTTCTGCCCTAATCTCTGTGTGTCCAGGTGAAACAATATCAGTCTGTATCCCAGATAAATACATTTTGTTATTATATCGCTTATTTTCAAGATGCCATATTGGCATATTACCCGTTTTCACCGCCACCGGTACACGGCCACTGTGACATATTTACTTCATTGTCCAATTTTATTGTCTTAATCGGTGATATGTGTAGGATTCTGCAGCTTTGCAGGGTCATTTTGGTGCAAATGAAAAAAATGTGCTACTCGCTGGTGATGTCAGCTCCTATTGAGCACCACAGTTTTCTAATGCGGAGTGGACTTGTTTTAGATGAATATTGTGGTTTAAAATGTGCAAATTATAACATAATGATTCACGGGTGTCAAAGATTATAGATTATATAGCAGACGCAACCACAATGGGTCTTCTTTAACGTACTTTAGATTTTAAAAGCTTAATATCGGCATTGGCAAATATCGGTTACCGGGCACATCAGCAAGATATCGGTATCGGCTCAAAAAAAAATCCATATCGATTATCCCTAATATTGCCTATGATTATTATTATTTGAATGTGATTTGATTTGTTTTTTATTATTTATTCACATTCACGTTCCGTTTCCAAGTGCAAACGTGTGTTTTATATAACACACGTTTGCACTAAAATAACAGAAGGCTTTTATAGGGTTTTATAGCAGACTGACAGCAGATAGTGAACAAAACATAGTGAGCGAAACATGATGATTCCTCTGTCCACATCCTCTTGCGGTTGCAGGCCGTGACTCTGCTCCCCGCTCCCACACAGCCCAACCTCACGGGCCACACACACACACACTTCTGTCAGAAAGCCCCCGTACCTGTGCTCAGCTTTGCTCTGTTTATTTATCTGGACGCTGTAAAACCTGACTTGGGTTTAGCCCCCACCACATGTAGTCCCTCAGAACAGCTGATGCCACTGGATTACTGGCAGCATTGGTGTGGGGTCATTTCCAGTCTGTGTTACCACGAAGGGAAAGATCACTTCACTCACTCCGGCTACTCAGCATCTCCCCTGTCCATTTAATACTACTTTCTGTGAAGCTAGTACTGCATTTGTAAAGATGGTGCCTCTTGTCAGCATCTTTTTAAATGTAAACCTGTCTAAAAATTGAGTATTGTGGCTACACTATAAATAGGCTTGATTATTCTTGTCACGATAATCTCTATATCAACTTATCGTTCAATACATGTTAGATGGAACAATCATTTTTGGGTGTCAGTATTTATTATGTGTACTTTTTCTTTATACAAGTGCAAAATATTTCTACAAATTTGAGCTGTAGAGGAAATTATGAACTTTTATGACTCTTTATAGATATAAACTAACTAATGAAGTGTTGCAGCTCATAGTTTTTTTTTTAACAATAATGTACATTTAAAACATTTACTTCAAGAATACATCAAACTTCAAAATTTGTTATCGTAACAGGCCTAGGCTTGATACTCTATATCCAAGTTTGATGCCACAATGAAAATAGAAATTTAGACATTTTCAACACATGGTAAATGGTCACTTTTTTATATAGCGCATTTCCATCTTCAAAGCACTGAAAGCGCTTTACAACACAACGACAGCATTCATCTGTGGGAGCTGGAATCGCACCGCCAACCTGTGGGTTAGTGGATCTGACCGCTCAACCAATGATGTGTAGGTCGAGAGTGGGAATCGAACCACCGACCTTCAGATAAGTGGACAAAGACTCTACAAACTGAGCTACAGCCGCCCATAATAATAATACTTATTATCTTACCATGTGTCTCATACTAGTTCTCAAGAACATTCTAAAACTGTCCAGGAAAGCTCAAAGTTTGTCCTATTTATGTGATTTTTTTTTTTAGGATTGATACTGATTTTCAATAGTTTTGACAACACTACTTACCACCCTGTATTTAGGGACCCATTTCACTGTCCAAGGACATGCAGATATAGCTGAATTTCTATAATAAATGATAATGTAATGGAATAATATCTAGTTCTAATGTTTCGCTAACTTGTCATTGGCCAAAGTAGTAGCTGACTGTGTTTCGTTGGTTCTTCCAAAACCCACAAGATGAATTGGCTGTTGGTGAAAGTATTGAATGGGTATAAGGTCAGTCTTGGCCAGGTGTTGTGGTTGAGCTCTGTGGCTCTAGTGCATACTATTGTTGTTCCTTAGGCAAGACACTTCACCCACCTTGCCTATGTATGAATCTAGTTTGTGAGTGATTGTGGTGGTCTGAGGGGCTGATGACACAGATTGGCAGCCTGGCTTTAAACAGTCTACGCCAGGGCAGCTGTGGCTTATCACCACTGAGTATGGGGTAAATGATTGATAGTGTTTATAAAGCAAACTGGAGCATCTGGAAAAGCGCTATAATAGACTAATGGGTTACACTTTATAATAACTACACTTTAATTAGCCTTAATAAAGCATGAATTAATAGGCTCTGTGCACAATAGCGCCCGGCAGCGTCACTGTTACCACTACTTCCTGTCAAATTTTATCTCTATGAGGTTTTTGCCAAGTCATGCTAAAATACATATTTAAAGATAAGGCAGTGGACAGGGAGCTGCGGGTGGATGTCACTGACAACATGTTAAACACTACACAAATAAAATGAATACTTCACCAGAGACACGTCTGTGTTTAGAAAGAGACATGTTTGTGTCTCAATGCTAACGCTAACGCTAATTTTGAGGCATAATAAATATTAAAACAACACCACAAACTGAAGTATTCTACATTTAAAAACAATTTGGTAGTCTTTATTTTAATTAATTTGATTTTTAATAGGTTTAATAGGTTTAGTAAAAGTGACTGTTAGCTTTGAGACACGGTGAGCTAGCTAGCATGCTTCTGTGTACAGAGCCTATTACAAATGAGAAAACAGTTTATGCATTGTTTATTAAAAATTATTCAGGTTTAGGAACTATTTAATTAAAAATATGGGAATAGGAGAAGATATTAGGAGTTAGGTAGTTACATAATAAACATAGTTATTATATAGTGTTACAGACTAGTGCATTTTTATTGACCTTATTTGGCCCTTCCCACTTTTGCCATAAATGCGACTAAACTGCTCTTTCTTTGTGGCGGCGCTTCTGGTTAAGCTGGAATCCCATTCATTTCAATGGAGACTTTGGAAAAAGTCGTGCCACTACAATATGGTACAAAGTTGGTTGATTTGTGTAAAACGTTCTATGTTCATGTGAGCAACACTGCATCGATTCTCTGGAGGCTTTAAAATGGCTTCGGAGTCCCTATAGAACTTATTTGCTGTCAAGATCAACACAACGCCCCATCCAAATGATACAACCCAAATAGTGATGGCGGCGCTGACAGGAAGGTGAATACATTTCCAGTGTATGTTTTTATATATGAATCATTTTCACTAGCGTCACTGTTGTCCAGGATCTGTCTTGGCCTCTAACCTGGCAACTTAGTCTCAGTCTGGATTGGTCACTAATTGTGTGGTCCAACTATAACAGTATTCTTACATCAGTACATTTGTGTCTCATGAGGAACCTCTTTTCAGGAAGTCTTGTTTCAGTTTGAGATGAAGTGCGTCTGTGTGGGTGCTGTTTCCGCTCTAGTCAACAATGAGAATGTTCTCTTAAAGGCGGGAGTGTTTGGGCTTTGGGAATAGTGAAAGGCCAGTATACAGAACGAGGTGTTTTAAGCTCACTATAATAACTGTGCTCAAAATAACTACTATTTGCTTTGCGTTTTATATTCCTGACAAGTCCACCCTAAGAACACAGCAGGATTTGTTTGCTTGCTTGGCATAAATAGAAGTAATGTGTGTTTTGTTACTAGGCCTGTCACGATAACGTGTTTTGAAGTTCGATATATCGCTGAAGTAAATCTAGATGATAAACGATAATATTGAAACTGATTTATGCCACAAGCAGATTTAAAGCACAAAAACTATTCTAAATCTATAATATTGTTAAAAAATCATGAGCTCCAATAAATAAACAGCAGAATAGTTTACACTGATGCGATATCACTTTATTAATCCTAAAGGATATTTTTGGTAAATGGTCACTTTTACATAGCGCTTTTCCACCTTCAAATCACTCAAAGCGCTTTCATCAAGGAAGTAAATGGTCACTTTTATATAACGCTTTTCCACCTTCAAATCACTCAAAGCGCTTTACATGAAGGAACCACTCACCCATTCACACACACACATTCATACACGCAGACACTGGGGGTGAGGTGGGTTAAGTGTCTTGCCCAAGGACACAATGACCGCATTTATCTGTGGGAGCTGGAATTGCAATGCCAACCTGTGAGTCAGTGGTTTACATCGTAAGCAGGATTCGAACCGCCAACCTTCGGATCAGTGGACAAACGCGCTACCGACTGAGCCACTGTGCCAGAAAAGCAAAATAAGATATAATTCTTCAAGCATTTTAAATATAATGTTCTAATACACACATAAATACAGGATCAGATGACAATAACATTGGCTTTCAAACATTTCACACCAAGTACCACCAAGGAAAATATTTAGCTTTCCAAGTTCCACCAGATCTAAACCCAGTCTACATTTGAACTATTCCAGGCCTAATCTAGGGCCAAACCAGGTCTAGAAGTGGAAAACATCTTTGGCATTATAATTTTTTAAATAAATGATCCAAAGGAGGACAACAAAGTGGATCAAATGGACTCTTAAAGTGGGCAATCTCACAAACTGAAGAAGCAGGGAGATAACACAGGGATACCTTTTGTAATTCTGTTAAATTCCCTCATTGCCCTCATGTACTCGGGTTGTCAAAAGTGTCAAAGATCAGATACTAATCGTTACTAAAACAAGTATCAAAACTAGATAGTCATTTGAGCAGGTATCAGTATTAAAAAAGTCACATTCACAGGACAGAAATGATCCTTTCCTGAATAACTTCAGAATGATCTTGAGCTGTATTCGAACAAGTATAAGACACATAGACTAGTAAATGCCCATGGACCACTATGGAACCTACCTGGATGTAGGGCTGTGCTGGACAGTTCATCGAATTATTTGGATTGGTTTATGTTTCTAATAGCAAAATTGTGAAATTGAGGATTATTATAAAAAAAAAATAAAAAAATAAAAAAATACTCCTGACTTTCTTACTTGTAAAGTGGAGTATAGGATAAGCTAAGAATAAAAATATTTGAAATTCTGCCGTCCCTTCTCTGACTTTGATTAAAATCGATTAAAATCATAATCAGGCCTCGGGGAAGACCCAAGACACGCTGGAGGGACTATGTCTCTGGTAGTGGTGTGCAAAAATATCGAAATATCATATTGTTTCATTTAATGAACAGTACCGATATCATGGGCTGCTGTGTCGATATATCACCAAGAGTATTTGTTTGTATATTTTACCAAATTATTCTGTCACAGCGCTACATTTGTGTGACTTGTTTAGAGAAAAGAATCTCGTTTATGCAGAACATTTGACATTTGATTCACTGTTTTGATTATTAAAATAGGTTTATTTCATATTAACTTTGGTTTAACAAAGACTTTTAGTATCACTGTTGTGATTTAGTAAATATGTTGTGATCCTTCAGAGCAGTTAAACTGCACATGTCCCTGTTCATGTAAATGTGGAGCTCATATAAGCTGTGGATGAGTAATACTGGCCAATGTAACAGTCTGATGGGTTTTTCTAGTTGGTAAAATGCACAAAACAAAATGCACTGTTATGTTCATTCATCTTCAATAAATGGAAGATAAATTAAAAAAATAGATAAATATTTATTTTTTGTGAAAATGGGGTTGATCATTAAGTGTCCCGAAAGCCTTTATTTTTCACTGAATCATATCGAATGGATTTGAAATATATCGTATTGTCAGTGTACTGTATCGAGATACGTATCGTATTGTGGCCTCTATATCGAGGTATGTATCGTATCGGCAACTTCTTAGTGATACCCAGCCCTAGTCTCTGGACTGGCCTGGGAACGCCTTAGGATCCCACCGGAGGAGCTGGGGTGAGGGAAGTCTGGGAGTCCTTGTTTAGACTGCTGCCCCCGGGACCCGGCCTCAGACAAGCAGAAGAAAATGGATGGATGGATCATAATCATCCAGTGTGTTCAAATATGTCAAGGTTTGATTTTTTGGCCTTATTACCCAGCCCTACCTGAACGACCGAGGGATTAGATATAACACCACATGGCAAAATAAAAGAAAGTACTACTATTTAATGTTGAAAATCACATTCTGTTGACTAAATATTGTTTTTATTATCACTGTGGTATCGGAATCAGTTTGAAATTTTAGTATTGTGACAATACTACTACTAATACCTACCAACCACTGACACACAGATATGCCGCAGTGTTACGATACGAGTTGAATACAGACTCATTCCTTCTGGTGTTTGAAATCTTTTGTAGATAATGTTTATTCAATAGATTTTCATAGTTCCTCTTTCATTACGTTCACCTGTTTTGCTAGCTAGCACATGTTATCAGTCCTGTGTGTGTTTCGGTAGCTTGGTTTTAAATCCTGGCTGTGTTTGGCTGGTGTGTGGATGTGTTTACAGAGTTTAATGCTGCCTGTGGTTCATTCTTATACACATCTTCTAATCCTACCACTTACTACAGATTGTGGCTGGGTTTACTCAACATCTGTGCTCTGTCAGTCGTGTTGTTTGGAGTAGCACAAGGAGTAGCCAGTATTTTCTTAAAGTTTATAGGTCATACTTTTATTGCACAAAACAGATTTGTATTACAATTGGAAGAAGATGTAACTAGTTTTTGTTTGTCTTTGTTTCAAACAGATGGCTTTATTTTACAAGTTCAGTTTATTTTTATTTCAAATTACAGATTGGATTTACAAGGCCACTTAAAGCTCTTTGTCAGAACTGTATTGTTTAATTTGTATTGTTTTAAAGTTCAAATCCTGTTTTGGTAAATTACTTTAAAGGTGCATTATGCAACTATTCTGGGAGGGTGTCCACCATCTACTTGTTTCCATGGAGATTATTTTGCTTCACTTGGAATGTTACACAGTATGGCATTAAACCTAAGCTACCTTGGATTGATTCAATTAGAAGCATTATGCTAACAAAACCTTGAAAAGTACGTAGCCCTATTCTTATGTGAGTGCGGTCGCTTCTCCACAGATCTGACCTGTAACTTGTTTCCATCAGTCGTGGAAGAAGTACTCAATTTTGTTAAGTAAAAGTACAGATACTGGAGCAAAAAAACTAAACAAAAACCCTCAAGTAAAAGTAAAAGTATTAAATGAAAAAATCTACTTAAGTAAAAGTATTAAAGTACCTGTTTAAAAATGAACTTAAAGAGTAAAATTTGAATTTGGATGTTGTTCAGCAGAAACAATGGAATCGATAGTTATTTTTTCTAGCTGTTTTTATTTATATTATTTGCATATTTTTGTTACTCAAACTATGAACTTGATAAAAATAAACCCCTCAGGCTTTTCAGTAGGTCTCAAACGATGAAAAAAATACTTTTACTTTTCAGTCCTGTTCAAAATGTAGCGGAGTAGAAAGTACAGATACCTGCTCTCACATGTAGTGAAGTAAAAGTAAAAAGTATCCACTTTAAAATGTACTTAAGTAGAGTACTGATACCTAATATTTGTACTTTTACCTGGTTCTGCTCCACCATTGGTTTCCATGGAGACAGATACATTTAATTTCATACTGTGGAACATTCTAAGCAAAGCATGGGGCATATCTTCATGGAGATAATTAGGTGGCGGACCCTTTACCAGAAAAGCAGCACGTTAGTGTAAAAAACGACTTGTATCTCCTCGTTGCTAAATAGATTCTGTCGTCCGCCCAAATCCAAACAAACCAAATAGAGGCGGCTTTATGTTTACATCTTCATACAAGTTCTTACATTGTTTCAAATTCGAAATGTAAATCATCATTTCATCCCGAATCATCTTCTTTCTATCAACGCTCCAGCCCTGTGTAACATATAATTGAACCAAACATTTTGAAAATAATCTACGATAGTTTTGCTGTGTTCCAGTTAACAATAGAATGCCTTTGTTATCTTGAAGTTTGGAATAAACACAATCTAGAGCATAGTGTTAATAACCCTGTAAACTTGAATGAGGGATGAGAGCTCTCCTTAACAGCCCATTGGCCCGGTTTACTCACTCTCTGATTGGTCTTTACATTTGCGCCGTCCAATCACACCGTATGACTGCTCCTCGGCATGCCGCCTCATCCCAGTCCAACCAGAACATTCCCAGCTGAAGAGAGTTTTCCCTCATTCAGGAATCATTATGTGCACTCTGCATGTGTTTAAGGGGCCATGTTCTCCATTGTTTGAAAATTACCTTCAAAATCTGTGTGGTTTTGTCCAAACGAAGATGCAAGGGATATATAGTAGATCTGTACAGTTTGGGATTGTTTTTTTCTGACAAATATAGCGATTCGTATTAAATGTTTGATTCTAAGTTTACATTTTAACGTCCCAAGCCTTAGCAATTGAGATGACTGAGATATGATCAGCAAAACAAGAATCCCATGCACTTCAGGACTCCACGGCAGGTTTGAAGGCCACAATGATTGCTATGGCTAGTTTTTAATTAGCAAGTCTGCAGAAGTCTACAGTGAAAGCAATAGGCATGAATTTTTTTTTTTTTTTTTTCTGAAAAGTTTTTTTTATCATTGTCTGACACTCTGAGGGTTTATTTTTAACACGTTCATAATTTAAGCAAGCAAAAATATACAGATAAAAACAGCAAGAAAAACGATCGATTCCATTGTTTCTGATGAACAAAATCCAGCACAAATCTTTATTAAAATCACTACATTTGAAGCTTTATTAGATCTCAAAATCTGCTTGAATACTTTTACCTTTTTACTCTTTTAATACATTTTTAAATAGGTACTTTAATACTTTTACTTAAGTTCATTTTTTCATGTGATACTTTTACTTTTACTTGAGTATTTTTTTTGTTCCAGTATCTGTACTTTTACTTGAGCAACAAAATTCAGTACTTTACCACTAATAGAAAGGTGGCAGGTGACCCCATCAGGCCAAAGTTACAGGTCAGATCTGTGGAGAAGTGACCACACACACATAAGAATAGGCTTACATACTTTTCAACGTTTTGTTTGTAAAAAAAATGTCATACTTTAACTTTTACCTGAGTACTTTTTTGCCCTGGTATCTGTACTTCTACCTAAGTGACAAAATTACGTACTTCTTTCACCACTGGCCATAACCCCAGCCTATAGCGTTAGCAGGTTTTTACCTAATAACAGAGAATATATTATCGTATAGAGTGGGTTTAGAGTGCCACTTACATAACTGTAATCTTCACTCATTCAAATTCTCATTTTAATTTCATTGCAGTAATTCTTCCAGCCGTAGACAGTACTGAGTGCGTAGTAGTAGCAGTTTAGCGTTGGTGGCCTTGGACTGGTCTTTCAGATCTGCCCCAGAGCTGACGGATCGTGATTTTGAAAGGTTAGGCTTCATATAAGGCCGTGTGTCTGGCCTGGCTGTGCTAAGAGTGAACTTTAGCTTAAGAATAGGCCTCAGTGTGCCAAAAGAAATACGTCTGCACTTTCCCTTTCGCTCGAACTCAGGGAATGTTTTGTGGTTTATTCTTGTGGGTCAGATTTGTTGCTCGGCTCATGAGTCAGTTCTTTTTCAGTTTTCCAGCAAAGTTGTAGCACACGATGTTTGGGAAAGACGAGGGAGAAGCGGGGGACTTTCTGAGGTTTAACTATAGGCGGTAGGTCAATAAATAGTAGCAGCAAAGCTAAATACGATCGCATCTAAATCTGTATGTTAAATCATGCCTCAAATAACCCGAGTCATCTAAAGGCGAAGGGAAGCCAGAGCTAACTGTAGGAGTGCAGTTCAGATAGAGGGGCGTAGATGGCAGCAGTGAGCCACAAGACAGAGGTGAAGGCCCGGTGTGTGAAGTATTACAGGTAACACGAAGTACTTTTTCAATAAGTTAATAATACAAAATCAGACATGACCAATTTGACAATTTTAAGACTTTTTACATTTTTTTTTCTATTTTAACTTATACTTAAATGGCATTTTTCTGTTTTCGTGTTTATTTATACTTGCTCATATTACTGTTAAAATATTGTAAAATTTCAATATCGATACTAAATAACAGACTCCATCCATTCATTTTCATCCTCTTATCCGGGGCGAGGTTGCGGGGGCAGCAGTCTAAGCAACTAACTCCCAGACTTCCCTCACCCCAGACACTTCCTCCAGCTCCTCTAGTGGGACCCCGAGGCGCGATTATTTTAAAAGTTCTTTTTTTAGACAATATTGTAATTTTCAAAACAAATTCATCTATCCGTTTATTATATGCGGTCTTACACTAGTTCTGATCAAACTCAAAATGAAACTATTCAGGAAAAGTAAAATTTGATCCAGTCATGTGATTTTTCTTTTTTTTTCCAGTATCGATACCCGCTTAAACAAGTATATCGCTTAGTATCTGTTTTACACAAGTCTTAAGCTATTTTTGCCACTTTAATTTTCTAGAATCGTATTAGCTTTCATTTGCTCTTTGTAGACCTGTCACGATAACACATTTTGAAGTTCCGATATATCGCTGAAGTAAATATAGACGATAAATGATAATACTGAAACTAATTTATACACTGACACAAAAACCCAAGAGCAAATTTAAACCACGAAAACTATTCTAAATCTACAACATTGTTAAAAACTCATGAGCTGCAATAAATAAACAGTAGAATGAAACACTTTAGTTTAGTTTGCATCTGTAATGAGACATAGAAGTCATTAATTCAACATTTTACAGCTTAAATCTTCTCATACAACCAAAAAAATAACCAGAAATTCCCCAGTAGTGCAAAGAAAATGTGCACACGATAAATACTGACCTAAAAAAATATTATTCCAGGTTTCATATATTGAAGTCGATATAGTGATCATCATGACAGGCCCAGCTCTTTGTTATTATATTGTCATGTGTAGCTGCTGTGTCCTCGTCATTTCCCTTGTGGTTCTGTACACTTTGTCTACGTCTAGTCTCTGTTTATGAACCGCAAATCTTTTGTCAAGATTAAATTGCAGGTTTTATTACACATTGTTTACATAGAGTAATTAGGGATCATTCACATGGATTGACAGGTATTGTGCCATACAATAGCGTAAAAGCCAATAGGATACATTTAATCTGTGTATTAAAATACTAAGAACATATTTCTCCTCTTAATGGCAGTCTTTGAGATGTTAGAGAAACTTGGTACAGTGCAGATAGGGATAGTATTGCTCTGGATGTATCAGTACAGCTAAAATGAACAATATGTAAAATTATTTCTCATTTTTTGAATTTTGTTACATCTGTGTAGGTTTAAACTCATGAAACTAACTGAGTCATTATATGAACGCCTCCTGATGCTGGGCGAGTCTCATTGCAGTACTTTTACTTTCAGATTTGTAGCACCAATTGACCGTGTTACATAGTAGATTTTATATTTTAATGTGGTCTTCTTCACAGCTAGTCCTGTCATGATAACACAGTTTGAAGTTCGATATATCGCTGAAGTAAATATAGATGATAAACGATAATATTGAAACAAATTTATGCCACTGACACAAAAACCCAAGAGCAGATTTAAACCACAAAAACTATTCTAAATGTACAAGTGCCTTGAGGGTGGAAAAGCGCTATATAAAAATGTGACTATTTACCGTTACATAAAGCTTGTCACATACTAGAGTGATTGTACTGTATTAGGTATGTGAATGCAAGAAAATAGTATTTCACTGTTGTTTGGACATGGCATAAATATTTGTTTGTGCTTGTATTGTGCTTGTGTCTGGTCTACAATTATAATCTATGACACCCGTGGATCATTATGTTATCATTTGCACATTTTAAATCGCAATATTTATCTAAAACGACTTAATAAAACAAGGCCGCTGTCCAATGGAAGCAGACGTCGCAATAAACGTCATTACAACAAAGAGGATGGCTGCAGATCACACTAGTGAGCAGCGGATTTTTTGTGATTTGTACCAAAATAACTATGCGACGCTGCTGAATCCTACTCGTAAATAAAATTGGAGACTGGAGTAAGTATGTCACAGCGGGTGTGTACTGGTAACATTGAAAACGGGAACTGATTGGCAATATGGTTAAAGTGAGCGATTAAAGATTGTTCAAACATGCACAAATGACTTCAGAAACAACTTCGAGAGGGCACATGAGAGGGAAACACTACAGCATGGTTAAAAGCTCTGGAAAGTCAGTTTTGTAGAATAGGTCTGCTTTAAGATTGTGAAATAACTGTGTAGAATTATGTTTCTTTTGACAATAATTCTAACACTAAAATTTGAAATCTCTAGTACTGGTTGAGTGTTACAAAGTGCATACGTGATTTAAACTAGCAAACCAACTTAGCTGTTTTTTCTTTTACATTCTAAGGAATTACCTGACACTATATGAAAAGTAGACTATTTTTATCACCGGCGATGTCTATAGCGTCATCATTCACTCTTCCTATCGCTAAACTATGCCTCCTTTGTCTCTGCACATACCTCTCCTTCTATTTTTACCTGTGTGATGACTGACGAGCAGACGCCTGCAGCTTTTTGTTGGTTTTTGTCTTGCATAGAACACACACAGGAGCTTAATTAGTTTGGTAAAGTTAGCGCAGGGTGAGAGCTGAGGTGAGAAGTGCGTAACCAGGTATTAGACTAAATATTTATCAAAGTCATTAATCTTCATAGCTGTTGCTATGTCCTCCAGGAAGACATTTAGCTGTAATAATCTGCCACATGCAAATATAACATCTAATCTAATGATTTATTAGAAGTTTGGTTGGTAAAGTAAACATGGATGTGGCTGATCTGTGAGTGGTATTTCAATTCTTTGTGCTGCATTGCTGGGTTGTAACTAATAGCTTGCCATCTTTACAGTTTTTTAAAATGTCAGACTTTGATTGGAAACTCAAAGGCTTTAGATGACTTGGTTTGTTTGGTACTTCTCCAAAATGACACACTGTAGGTGTGTTAAGGTGTGCCATAGTCACTCACCAAGGTCTTAGCGGTGCATTGTTTTAGTTACAGATTTAGAAGCCTATAAATGCCATTTGAAAATGTATGTTCTCTTTCAGTTTGTGACAGGCTCAAAATAGAATTAACTGTGTTTATTTACTTTAGTATGATTTGGAAGAAACTATTCTGGCTAGTAGTGAGTAAATGAACAATTCAATTCAGTTTTTCTACTGTGGATCATACCTGGACGACCTGGAAACCTTCAAGTTGGTATTTTGCAGTGAACGAAAGCATAAACATGTATTTTTTTATATATATTTGCAGCCTCCCCGCATCTTTCACTTCACCAGTGTTTCACATAAACCATTTGAACGTGGTACTTACTATCATGTACTTAACTGTATCTCCGTGTGGATGGTATTGATAAAAATTTATTACATTAACTGTGAATAAACTGTAAAATCAACCAAGTTCTATTTTTTACATTTCTCCTTTACATTAGTATCCAATAGGCTCTGTGCACAACAGCGCCTGGCAACCTCACTTTTAGCGTCACTACTTCCTGTCTAATTTTATCTGTATGGGGTTTTTGCAGAGTTGTGCTAAAATGAATAAATATTTAACGATCAGGCAGTGGATAGGGAGCTGTGGGCGGATGTCACTGACAACATGTTAAAAACTCTTCTGTGTTTAAAAAGAGAAATGTTTGTGTTTCAATACTAATGCTAATGCTAATTTTGAGACATAATAAATATTAACACAACGTGACAAACTGATGTATTCTACATATAAAAATAATTCAGTAGTCTTTATTTTAATTAATTCGAATTTTAATAGATTGTTTATTTTCCGATTTTAATAAAAGTGACTGTTAGCTCTGAGGCACAGTGAGCTAGCTAGCGTGCCGTACATACCATACCTGTACTCTTGTTTTCCCCATTCAAACACCTCTAATTCACTTAAACTAGTTTACACAATGAAGACCATTGAGTTGACACAGAGATTTGCAGACATGAGTACTTTTCTCTGGTCTCCCTTCACTCTCATGTTTACATAGACTTCAAATAGTGTGTACAAAGGGATTTCAGTTGCTGGCTAATGCTATACAGACATAGCCATGATCTGAACTGCTTCAGACAGGCACAGTACACTTTTGGACAGCACCAGTTGTTTTGTGCCACTGATTCGATGTTGAAAAGTTGTTGAGATGTTAAGAATTACTGATAATATCTTTGTCCTCTGTCATGAAAGCAGTTTCCTAATCGCTCTATCTACAAACAGCCACAGTGGAGCAATGCTGCTGCTCCGCCAAGTCCTCCAGATGTGATACCAACACATTCTTTACACTTAACATTTGCTAATCTGTTAACACAAGTGCAGATGCCCAGATTTTTCTACTAAAGGTACTTTTTCTGATTTTGGTCCTGGTTTGAACCCAGTTTAATCTTGATAAAGACTTGTTTTCACCCTGTTCTAGTCCTGGTTTAGTCCTGGTTTAGTCCTGGTCTAGTACAGGTTTAGTTCCGTCTTTAGTCCCAGTTTAGTCCCAACTGAATGTGAACTAACGCAGAGGTGGTTTTATACATCTTCAAAACTGCAATTTCACTTTGCTGTTGGCATAGTTGTGGCCAGTGGTGGAAAGTAACAAAGTAAAAGTAGTAAAATATTGTACTTACGTAAACATTTTAGGTATCTGTACTTTACTTAAGCGGATACTTTTTACTTTTACTTCACTACATGTGAGAGCAGGTATCTGTACTTTCTACTCAACATTTCAACATATCTCTACAACCTTTTTTGAACTGGACTGAAAAGAGTAAAAGTATGTTTTATGATTGTTTGAGACCTGCTGAAGGCTGGGAGGTTTATTTTTAACACATTCATAATTTGAGCAAACAAAAATATACAAATAAAAACTAGGAACCAGCTAGGAAAAAAACGAACATTTCAATTGTTTCTGTTGATCAAAATCTATCACAAATGTTTATCAAAATCAATACATTTGAAGCCTTATAAGACCTCAAAATCTGAGCGAAATACTTCTTAAAGTACTCCTTTAAAATTGTACTTAATACTTTTACTTAAGTTGATTTTTTTCATGTGATGCATTTACTTGAGTTCTTTTTTTCTCCGGTATCTGTACTTTTACTGAAGTAACAAAACTTCTTCCACCACTAGATCTGGCATAGTTTTTTCCCCCTTTTGGTTCAGTTATTGACTTTCGTCACTGTTTAGTCTTGATGGTAGGCATAGGATTGACACAGACCTATCAGTACTTTAATAGTACCAATACTTTACATTCTTTTGTACAAGTAATAAGGGTGAGTGATGAAAAAAAATGTATATCTTGATTGACATTTTTGGATTATCCCAGTTACAATAATCAGACATTATTGTAGCAATCCAAAATGTGCTAAAACCATAGACTGTATAAAAAAGTGGACTGAAGGAGTGTGACGTCACCCATAGCGATAGCAAACAAAGAGCCAATCCAGAGCAAGACTGTTGAACGCCGGTAACGCCGCTTCCCACCTTCAGTGCTGGATTAGCACGGAGTGGGCGCTTAGCAACGCTGTCAATCAAACCTGTTGCTAATGCTAGTAGCAGCGACCACGAGGAAAGAATGCTTGATTTGAAAGGTGCTTGATTTGTCTGTTATTAATGTTCACATCTTGATTTACTGACAAAATAGCAAAATAAAAACACCAGGATCATGTAGAGCGGGTTAATATAAATATTTTAAGACCAAAATGAAGCGGCTCACTGCAGCAGTTATAGAGAGAGGGGTGATAATTTTTCAATGTAAAGTGAATTGGAGCCAGAATCAATAGAGCCGGAAGTGCGCCCATGATCACTTCCTATTTGGAGCGCGGCGGCTAGCAGGTCAGCCAAGTCCATTTATATATCCAGTCTATGGCTAAAACACACAAGTATCACACAAATATAAATGCTATGAAACGGTAAAATGACCACAGAATGCAGAAATCTCACTTTACACTTGTTTGGAAGATATACAGCAATTTTTATGTACTTTTTTGGAACCTTTGAAATAGTTTAAGATTATCGATTTGAGATTGTAATTTTGGACGCCAACAGTTTCATTATACATTTTTGATTAGTCCACCGCTACCCTTTATCAGCACTTTAACAGTACAAATCTGCGGTAGTGTTGATACTTCTTTAAACTCTAATTACCCCTAAGACGCTTGGAAAGGTGTCGTAATTGTTATTTCAAAAAGTCTTGCATTTTGACAACCTATAATTATTCCTGAAGGCGCTGTAACGTCGGTTAGCTGGTGTCCTCTTCAGTTCTCACCTATTGGGTAATCATTGTATTCACATAAAGCCAGTTTTAATGAGCGATGATCTCACCTTGTTTGGATCACTATAGAAGGATGAACAGGGAACGTGGGAAGCTGTTACGGCACATGACAGTAATCGCGCATAATGTCATTGTTTTAATATTGAAATAATTAGGACTTAGATCGGTATTTCATGTGTTTCTATGTGTGTTTGCCTGGATCAATCTGGTATTCTTCTCAGAGGGTTAGGCCATTGACTACATCCCTGCCTGTTTAACAATCAAGCTCATGTTATGTTGTTTTTATTAGACACAAAGACACCAACCAGGTATTAGCTGCAAAATATTTTGTTTGTTGTACAGTTGGTATAGGATAATTGGAGCTTGTGCTGTTCCTGATATTGTTATTATAGCCAGGGCATTCCTCATTGTATTCATTTATTTAAATACCACATGGGTGTATGGCTATGTTCCTTAAATTGAATCAGAATGTTCATTGACATTTAAAGGAACACTATGTAACTTCTCTGGAAGGGGCAGCTATGTTCTCGTTTGCATGGAGAAGTTATTGCTTTGACTGGAATGCTCCGCACTTCGGCATTAAAGTTACCTATCTTGCATATCTTCAACTACAGATGTTTTATTGCTTAAAACATACATTTAAAACATGCATTCTTGCTATGAGCAGGCTTGCCTATCCACAGATCTGACCTGTAACTTTGTTTAGAAAAACATTATACCATACTGTGGAATTTTCCAGACAAAGCAATGAGATCTCAGTGAGATGTCACCACCGTGGTGGACACTCCATCGGAAAAGTTACATAGGCACTTTTAAACCAATTGAATGAAGTCCAAAATGATGTGGCATAAATGACAAAATAAATAAACTAGCTGTCAGGATAATACTGCATTGTTTGTCTAACGCTCAACTCAAGAAAAAATACAGAACGGATTTAAACAGCATATTTTCGAGAGCCTTTAATCAATACGAGCCTTCATGGTCCTGTTTAGATGTTTGATTTTCAGCAAACAAGGTGAGAGTGACTAACTGAAAAACTGTTGGCTAATGCTAGCTAGCTTATGACTGTAATGCTATTTGAGAGGGACTTGTTGAAAGGTCCTATATTACACACACATCAAAAACATACCTTTAGTTGTGTTTTCTTTTATTCACACATGTCTGAGTAACCCTTTATTATTAGTCTGTCTACATCTCCAAAGCTCAAAATGCTCTGTTCCACCTTGTGATGTCATGTAGTGGTAGTTTTCAAGTTAACAGCTCCTTTTACCTTTAGTTCAATAGAGCTTGGCAGTTCTTGGGCTGAAATTATCCAAATGATTCTAGTGAAGGTGTATGGAGTTTAAAAACACAGTGGAGCACTTCCTGTATTACCACATGACATCACAAGGTGGAACATAATGTTTTCCATTTGAGCGACGAACTCAGCCTAAATATGCAGGGTTTGTGTGTTAAACGTGTGAATGAAACAAAACACAACTCCAGGTATGTTTGTGATGAAGAAACACAAATCATCACACCTGTTGTAGTTTTAACTAACCCAGTTCTTTATGGTCATATTGTCTAACTTGAGTAACAGTGCTTCAGACAGAGCAGTCCCTCTAGTTAGCCTCACCACCCCAGGGAATGTTGACGACATCAGCTGCAAAGTATCAGTAAATTCAACTTCTCCAGTGTAGATGTCTTCCAGACTGAGGGGAGGATCTTGTAAAGCATGGCCTGTAATAAGTGCTAGTCCTGCCAAACGTGTGAATGACAAAAGTAAATCGAGACTATTTATCAAACTATCAGCGCCTGATCGCTTAAGACCCCGTTTCCCTTCGTCAGCTGTTCTGAGCCCATCTTTTTCCATCTAAACGCTGATTCCATTTGCGCTCTGCCTGTACTAGCACTGATATTTATTGTTGAAATACTTTGACACCTTCAGAAGTCATGCGAAGGTCAGGAGGTGATTGCAAAAGACCGTGGTAAAAGCAACAGCATGAAATCTATTTGTTGGCACACGCACGCAGAGCACATTCAGGAAGAGAAGGCTGAATACAATTATTTTTATAGCTCCTTCTTTGTCACCTTGTGCGTTATATTGCTTGGATTCGAAACACACCTTACCTTGAGGCGGAAACACAATCGAACTTAAGACTGTGATTACTGCCTCCTATTATCCCCATATACCGCGGTTGTGCGCAAAAAGCTGTATTGTTGTTTGACAAATGTGTTCTGCTTCTTGATATTTAGTCACCTTTTACCTCGGTAGATGGATGGATGGTTTTTGGTTTTGCTATGCATCATCAGTCACGTGCTGGCATCTGCAGAGCGCGTTAAACTAGTGGCGGCAGACGTGGAGAGCTGTCAGGAGAGTCAGTGTTGTGCCCCCTTTCAGCTGTGCTCTGGGTTCTCCTGTCCAACGCATTTGTTTTCACTGCATTTGAACTGCTTTCCTCATCATTAACGCATAAATCAGTCAACAGGATCCTGGTTATTAAAGTCAAACCACATCTGTCTGAAACTTGCTACGACAGAGCAGCTAATTATTGTTAAAGGGCCCACATTACGCTGTTTTCTGATCTATGTTATTATAAACTTGTTTCTTCATCACAAACATACCTGGAGTTGTGTTTTGTTTCATTCACACATGTTTAACACACAACCCCTGTATATTTATGCTGTGTTCTTCTCTCAAACAAAAAACATTCAGTTCCACCTTGTGATGTCTTGATGATTTCAGCCCTGGAATTGCCAATCTCTGCTGAACGCTACCTTTTACCTTTTACAAAAGGTAAAAGGTAGCTGTTAACTTGAAAACTACTGCTTCATGACATCACAAGGTGGAACAGAGTGTTTTGGTCTTTGGAGATGTAGACAGACTAATAATAAAGTGAATGTGAATGAAACAAAATACAACTCCAGCTATGTTTCTGATGAGGTAACATTATAACATGACTTAAAGCTCACAAGAGTCAATTTTGCATAATCTAGGACCTTTAAAGACGCTGTACCTGATTTTTACCATCTGAAAAAGTTCATTTTAAACGGTTTGCAGTTGTCCAAAGTTATTCCTCATTTACCGTATGCATTCCGATTCCGAGCATCGTAATTATTCAATGCAATAAGTTCATAAGCGCTTTTCACACAACCAGAGAGGAGTTTTGCCATGACAGTTAAGCTAACAACAGCTACCATTCTAACACGCACTTCCTGATTATTGGACAAGAAAGCAGTTTATAATTAGATGTAAACCGCACACAGTGGACATATTTTGATATCAGTATATCTCTACTCAAATACATGGGAAAAATTGGCACAGGGCCTTTACAAATATCTTTTTTCTTTTTTAACAGTTTATTGAATATCTCTCCCCACCATAGACTGTATATATAAATGTACATAGCTAACCTGCTAGCCGCCGCGTTCCAAGTAGGAAGAGAGAAGGGGCGTGCTTCCGGCTCCATCGACTCTGGCTCCAATTCACTTTCTATTGAAAAACTGTCACCCGTCTCTCCGTAACTGCTGCTGTCAGGCTCTTCGTTTTGGTCTTAAAATGTTCGTATTAACCCGCTCCTCCTCCATGGTCCTGGGGTTTTTATTTTGCTATTGTGTCCGTAAATCAAGATATGAACATTAATGATAGACAAATCAGGCGCCGCCTTTCCCCCGAGGTTGCTCACGCTAGCGTTAGCAACAGGTTTGATTGACAGCGTTGCTAAGCTTCTGCTCACTGCTAAACGAGTGATGTGGGTGGGATGTGGTGTTACCTTCAACAGCCTTGCTCCGGATTGGCTCTTTGGTTGCTATGATACTCGCAGAATTCCAAATATGGAACTTGGCTCCACATTCACCCCTATAACTGCTAGTCTCAATGAGCTTCATTTGACTGGAGCTGAACGCTGTGGGTGACGTCACACTAACTTAGTCCACTTTTTATACAGCCTATGCTCCTCACTCTTTTACCTCATTTCACATTTGCGTCTTATCTGTCTAATTAAGCATATGGACAAAAATGTATCGAGAGTTAAGTATGCTAATAGAAATCCAGGGTCTATAAACACTTTAAAACAGTCGCGTTACACCCACTAGAAACGTCAAAGCCCTTTAGAGTCGTACAGAATACAAACAGTACAAGCTGTATAGCAGACATGCCTTAACTACAATAAGTGATCCAAGATACGCCCTACGTTTGTATTTGGTTTTCCCAAACAAGTGTCCTCCTGACATTTAGCCTTTTTGACAATGAAGCCGTTGTGAAATGAGTGAGGCGATAAGTGCCCTCTCAACGTAATTAGTCTGAAGATTATGTCAGCACTTTTTCCATCCTACCTTGGCGTGGGCAAACTAAAGAAAACATGTGCTTGTTTTCTTTACTTTTCAGCACAAGCAGATTTAGAAAGACACCAAACTCTTGCACTGTTATAAGGAGGGGGTATGTGGGTGTGAGTTTTGAGTATGTCTATTGGGCTTTGCTGTAGGTTGGGGCCTTCATAAAGGACGTGTCGGGGTGGAGCTCTGCCGAACAACTGCTCTCCAGGGTCTGCGGACGTTCCCAATAGTTCCCATAAACGATTCTTTACAGCGAGTATTAGCTTAATGATGTGGAAAAAGTCATCCACAAACCAGAGCAGGCTTCACTGTTTCCCTATATGCGGACACAATGAACGTAATGGACACATGAGCTTATAAAGGGCAAAGAGAGGTGTAAAACAACAGTTAAAGGTCCTATATTATGCAAAATGGACTCTAGCCATGTTATAATGTTGTCACCTCCTCAAAAACATACCTGGAGTTGTGTTTTGTTTCATTCACACATGTTTAAGTAACCTTTTATTATTAGTCTGTCTACATCTCCAATGCTCAAAATGCTCTGTTCCACCTGGTGATGTCATATAGTGGTAGTTTTCAAGTTAACGGCTCCTTTTACCTTCAGCAGAGATTGGCAATTGCAGGGCTGAAATCATCCAAATGATTCTAGTGAAGGTGTATGGAGTTTAAAAACACAGTGGAGCACTTCCTGTATTACCACATGACATCACAAGGTTGAACAAAGTGTTTTCTGTTTGAGCGAAGAACTCAGCCTAAATAGGCAGGATTTGTGTGTTAAATGTGTGTAAATGAAACAAAATAAAACTCCTCATATGTTTTTGATGAGGAAACAACTTTATAACAGATCAGAAATAGCTTAATATGGGCTTTTTAATAATGCTTACTGCGAAGACATAATAGTTCTCCTCACTTTTCAGTTTCATGAAGAAAAAATATAGTTGTTCTAAACAGTCTTATATAAAATTTGTATTCCTCAACTAATAATTTTATTTGGATTATAAGGATTTATATGGGACAGCCGCAGAAAGAAGTTAGTGAGTGAGAGAGTGACCTGAAGATTTGGTATTTTTTGATATTTAAATGTAAAAAGTCAGATTAAACTCACGACTCACAAGTTTAGTCTGTCTTTAAATAAATACATTGTTTCCTAGTACTTTTTTTGCACAAATAGTTGTTATTGCTTGAACTCCCCCTACAGGTGTAGTCTTGTGAGTGCAGTTTGGGTCAGATACATAGAAATATGTAACAGTTTTAGAGCTCTTGCCACACCTTTTTAGTTGACCAAATCGACACATCTTAAGAATTTGTTAAGTCGACTACAGAACTATAATGCACACAAATATAACGAGCCGACAGTAGCAGAGTGTTTATGACTGATCCGATGGTTGGCGGTTCGAATCCCGCTCTCATCATAAACAACACTGGTAGAGCGGTCAGATCCACTGACCCAGAGGTTGGCGGTGCGATTCCAGTTCCTACAGATGAATGCTGTTGTTGTGTACTTGGGCAAGACACTTCACCCCCCCTTCGCCCCCCCAGTGTCTGTGTACACTGGTGTATGAATGTGTGTGTGAATGGGTGAGTGGTTGCTTGATGTCAAGTGCCCTGAAGGTGGAAAAGCACTATATAAAAATTTGAATTTACCATAACCTTTTCAGCTGGGATTTAACCTCCTCTCTGTGGACAAAGGTATTCGTCAAGAAATTGTTGATTGGAAATTGGAATAAAACGTCATGTATCCATATGTTGCCGTATGTTGTAGCCATAGTTGCCTTGCATTGTTTGAGTTTTGTACATCTTTATAAGCAGTGATGAGGTATTTTGTTTGCCCATCTTTTCAATGCAGTTACTATGTAGGCTGTGCGTTGGAGTTGGATTCTCTCATCCGTGTGTGGGAGTGCAGGCCACCACCAGCACAACTAAACGTTTACAATAACAGTATCCCAGTGATGTCTGCTGTAATGAATGTCAGCCGCCCGGGCCAGTGCGGTGAAACCAATGTAGCAGCAATGGTATTATAGTCAAATTAAAGTGTCAAGCTCCGAGCTGCAGGCTGTAAACTGAGCAACTGCGACGAAACTCCCCAGACTGCAGAGAGCCAGAACCAAGCACTCACTCACACAGGTGTCTGCAGGACCATCTGAACCACAGAAACGCTGTCTTTTCTCTATTACAAACTGTTATCCTCCTAGCAGAAGTCATTGTTTAAAGTTTTATTTCTAGTTTTTGGGAAAAATCATAAACTGTATATATAAATGAACATAGCTAACGTGCTAGCCGCAGCGTTTTCTATTGAAAATCTGTATCCCCTCTCTCTGTAACTGCTGCTGTCAGGCTCGTCATTTTTGGTCTTAAAATGTTTGTAATTAACCTGGTGTTTTTATTTTGCTATTTTGTCTGGAACTCAAGATATGAATATTAATAACAGATAAATCATGCGCCTTCTTTCCTCAAGTTGCTAACACTAGCAGGAGCGACCAAGTTTGATTGACAGCGTTGCTAAGCCCCTGCTCCCTGCTAAACCAGTGGTGCGGGCAGGAAGGGGCGTTACCTTCCTTCCACAGCCTTGCTCCGGATTGGCTCTTTGGTTGCTATGATACTTGCGGTCGGCTCCAAATTGGCCCCTATAACTGCTAGCCTTGATAAGCTTCATCTGACTGGAGCCGAAAGCTATGGGTGACGTCACACTCCCTTAGTCCACTTCTTTATACAGTCTATAGCAAAAACAGAAAAACAACCTGCCTACGTCAATAAGATGATGTAGGTCAGAGATGCCGTGATGTTTTTACAAAAACATCACGGCATCTGAATGAATGCACATTAGCGAGTCAAGGGCCAAACCTAATGATAAGTTGCACTTAAAAATGTTCTTCTGCAAAGAAACGTGTGATTAAATTGACTTTAAATATAAGGAGATAGGCAGGATTGGCCTCTTTCCCATTTCTTCAGTGTTTTTAGTACAAAATTAAATTCTTCTTAAAATCTCAGAGCCCCCTCATGGGTCAAATTAGACCCTCTGGAGGTCCAAGTCTTATTTAGGTTTTTTTTTTTTAATGTTTTTGGCTGTAAAACTCTTTCTTATTGGCCGAGGACGGAGCCAGTGACCCCTACAGATGCAGCAGGGTCTAGACAGTAGAATGAAAAAAAAAAAAACTTGGGTAGTTATGTGGTGAGGCTGGCAAAATATAAATATGCTTTTTATTATAATCATAAGTATCCACACATTTTAGTTACGTTTATTCAGATAATAGCCTGCTTTAAATGTTATATTAAAATTCAATATCAAAATATTGAACTGAAAGATGATGTGGTAACTTAATTAGAAGATGAAAATGGAAACATATTTAGGATTATTATGAGGTTCTCCCAGGTGAAAATGTGCTCCGGTCTGCCTGACTGTCGTCTCTCTGGACTGTGTCTGAACTTGCTGTGCATCTTCAGCCCTGTCCCTCTGGAGCATACTACAGAACGTCTCTGTTTTTGTGCTGCTCGGAGTGACACATCTTCATTGAGCCTGTAGTGTGTGGACGCTCTCTGGCCTATGGAGGAGGAGGCATTACCACAGTGTCAGTCAGCACCTCGCAGCCCTCAGGAGAGATGCACACATTTATAGTGTTTTATCAAGTGTGTTTGGCTGTAATGTGGTTCTCTTCTCATTTATTGACTTTGACTTGTGGGTTAAGTAAGAAAATAGGGCCCATCAAAACCACATGCAAAGGCTCAAAGCTACTGAATGTTACTGTAGCAGATGTAGTGATTTAAAGAGGTTTTCTTAAGGCCTTACTGTAGTCCAGAGTTATGTAGTTATATAGAGTATTGCAGTGTAAGGACAGTTAATAAGCGTACAATGTTTTTCAGGGACCGGTCAAAGGGGGCGAGACGATGATGACAGCGCCAACTCCTGACCATAGTTTACAAAAATAGTCTTCATTTTCATATTTGATGTTTTCCAGGTTAATTTACACTTTATCTTCAGAATAAAACGCATAAATATGGTGTTAGACTAGAGATAACTCGATATATATTTTGGTGTATCGGCCTTAAATCTTTGGGGAAAATATTCAAAATCGGTGAGTGTGTTGCATGTATAGTGAGTGTGCTGGTGTGTTACATTTGCTTTTGTGTGACTGTTGTTGTTCTTTTCCCTGTCCTGTAAACTGTAGGCCTGTCACAATAACACATTTTGAAATCCGATATATTGTTCCAGATAAATATTGAGATAACGATAATATTGAAACTACATTTCAACATCATTAAAAGGCATGAGCCAAAACAAATAGATGTCAAAATGAACCAATAATTTGTTATTTATTCCTCTCTCTACAGCTCAAATCTGACCTTACTACATAAAAATGGCAAAATCTTCCCACTATTGAAAAGAAAAAGCACACACAATAAATACTGAGCCCCAAAATATATTGTCCCAGCTTTCATTTAAGTCGATATAGTGTTTATCATGACAAGCCGTAGTAGATGATGTTCTTTAATATGTGCTGCCCCTTTACAAATAAATAAAATAAGAAATAAGATATGAACTACTCAACTAAAAATTTCAAAAACCTCATGATCTGAAAGCTTGGACTGTAGCACCGCTGACACCCTCCACACGCAGAAGCAGACAGTGAAAACCATCACTCCACTGCTGCTCTGTACCCGCCTCGGACCCACTGCCTGCCTCAGACCTCAGCGCCCGCTTTGGACCTCTGTGCCCAACTCCAACCTCTGACCTCAGCGCTCACCTCAGACCTCCGTGCCCACCTCAGACCTCCGTGCCCACCTCAGACCTCTGACCTCAGCGCTCACCTCAGACCGCTGTGCCCACCTCAGACCGCTGTGCCCACCTCAGACCTCCGTGCCCACCTCAGACCTTGTCCCCCCCTCAGACCGCTGTGCCCACCTCAGACCTCCGTGCCCACCTCAGACCTCTGACCTCAGCACCTGCCTCTCACCTCAGCGCCCGGCTCGGACCTCAGTGCCTGCGTCAGACCTCTGTGCCCGCCTCGGACCTCAGAGCTCGCCCCGGACCTCTGTGCCCACCTCGAACCCACTGCCTGCCTCAGATCTCAGTGCCCACCTCGGACCTTGGTGCCCGCCTCAGACCTCTGACCTCAGCGCCCGCCTCAGACCTCAGCCCGGACCTCTGTGCCCACCTCGAACCCACTGCCTGCCTCAGATCTCAGTGCCCACCTCGGACCTTGGTGCCCGCCTCAGACCTCTGACCTCAGCACCCACCTCAGACCTCAGTGCCCACCTCGGACCTCAGCGTCCACCTCAGACATCAGACCTCAGACCTCTGTGCCCGCTTCAGACCTCTGTGCCCGCTTCAGACCTCTGTGCCCGCTTCAGACCTCTGTGCCCGCTTCAGACCTCTGTGCCCACCTTGGACCTCTGTGCCTGCCTCAGACCTCAGACCTCAGCGCCTGCCTCAGACCTCTAACCTCAGCGCCTGCCTCAGACCTCAGTGCCCGTCTCAGACCTCAGTGCCTACTTGGCAGAGCCCCAGGAGTGTCACTGTGGTATGTTGTTGTTGCGTACAAGCTTAACCGCACTGGGAGACTGTCACAGACACAATAGCAGCTCTCATTCTCCTGCCTGTGTCAGTTTTAAATACGCACTAAGTGATTGAGAGCTGATCCATGACGGGAATGTGATGTGTTCTGGGTTGGTCTGAATTCCTCCCGTCACAGCTGTACCATATTTTTATGAGTGCTTTCCTCGACGAGACTGTGATGAAATCCTGACAGCATTTTTTCTAAACCAACTCACCTGTCCAACGCGTGATAAGGATAACTGATGTACACGATAGGGAATATTTACACAATGTTTGTTTTTAAATGATACTTTGCAGTGACATCACGCTGGGGGGGTTCCTCATGGAATATTCAGCAGTTACCGTGGTGACACAATGCATACATTAGCAAACACTGCCAAAACGATTTAAGATCTGGTCTGAAAATTCGTGATCAACACGAGCGTTCATGGCCCTGTTTATGCGTTTGATTTCCAACAAACACCGGTGAGAGTGACTAACTTGTGACTAATGTTATTTTAGAGGGACTTGTTTAACAGCACAAATCAGCTCACCTGTTGTAGTTCCAGCTAAGTCAGTTCTTTATGTTCAGATTGTGTTACAACAAAGCTCAGATTAAAGGGCCCATATTACGCTATTTTCTTATCTATGTTATAAAGTTGTTTCCTCATCACAAACATACCTGGAGTTGTATTTTGTTTCGTTCACATGTTTAACACACAAACCCTGCATATTTAGGCTGAGTTTTTCTCTCAAACAGAAAACACTCTACTGAACTAAAGGTAAACTGTTAACTTGAAAAATACCAGTACATCACATCACAAGGTGGAACAGAGCAATTTGACTTTGGGAGATGTAAACAGACTAATAATAATAAAGGATTACTTAAACATGTGTGAATGAAACAAAACACAACTCCAGGTATGTTTTTGATGAGGTAACAGCATTATAACATGGCTTCAAACTCACAAGAATCCATTTTGTGTAATATAGGACCTTTAAAGTAACTTGAGTAACATAGCCTCAGACAGCAGTGCCTCTAGTTAGCTTCACAGCCCTTGGGAACATTGATGACATCAGCTACAAAGTATAAATATGTCCTGCCCTCATGAAAAAAAGGCTTTTAAATATTTTTTCTCACCAAACTCTTGATATGTGTCGTTTTTGTAAATGAACTGCACCATTTCTCACAAGCAGCCTTGGTTATGAGAATACCAGTCGCTCCCTATTGCTGCTGTTTTTGAAAACTACTAATTTGCTGTAGTCAGTATTGAATTTTACTGGTAAGCAATCCAGAGCTGTCTGAAGTGCAGAGCTGACGTGCAGACCTCCGGCTCTCTGGTTCATTTCCGTGTTGCAATGACAAAACCCCTTTGAAAACAAGCTGACACACAGCAGCCCTGTCTGTGCCTGGACTCCCCTTTATCTGCCTCAGACAGGAAGCCTCCACCAGCCTCTGAATATGTGAATATGCAGATGAAGTGTATGGGATCAGTGTGGAGGAAGAGATTACACATGCAGGCCTTTGAGTGGGTCCGTGGTGGTATCCGCTCTCACACTGTCCGAGGGTAAGCCGAGCCGGGCGCAGGGGCTGTGGTGGAGCAGGGCGCGGCGGGCGGAGGTCTGCGGTGGAGGGACGCAGGGGTGAGGACAGAGGAGTCAGGGGCAGATATACAGTCTGGGTGGATCAGGACTGCAGTTTCAGAACGTTTTTATAATTGTTTAAGGTCCAATATTATGCAAATTTGACTCTTGTGAGCCATGTTATAATCCTGCAACCTCATCAAAAACATACCTGGAGTTGTGTTTTGTTTCATCCACACATGTTTGAGTAACCCTTTATTATTACTGGACTGAAATTATCCAAATGATTCTAGTGAAGGTGTATGGAGTATAAAAACACAGTGGAGCACTTCCTGTATTACCACATGACATCACAAGGTGGAACAGAGTGTTTTCTGTTTGAGAGAAGAACTCAGTCTAAATATGCAGGGTTTGTGTGTTAAACATGTGTGAATGAAACGAAGCACAATTGTAGCTATGTTTTTGATGAGGAAACAACGTAACATGGATCAGAAAATAGCGTAATATGGGCCCTTTAAATAATTTATTTTACAATATTATATCATTATTATATCATCATCATTATTGGGCTATTTTTAAGTAGGCCTTTTTTGTATCTGGTAATACTTATTATTCAGCTGGGGCTAAATTCACCATGGAATACTTAGCAACAGCCTAAATCATAAAAAAATTTGAAGATAGTTATTGGAATGAGATTGGCATCGGATCGATATTGGTAACTGCAAATATATATAAAAAAAAAAACAAGAAAAAAACAATCGGTATCGGATCGGGAGCCAAAAACACTGAATCGGGACATCCCTATTTTAGATATGGTTAAATAGGTGTCAGTCATGGCAAAATTGAATCAACTCCAGCTGACTTTCAAAACTCATAATTAGATTGGTCAGTATCAGATTTTCCAACTATGAATTTCAGCTATGATTTTCACCCCTATTTCATACTACACTGTCCTGTCTAATAAAGCCCACGGACCGCAAAATTCTTTAAAATACAAAAGTGATTTCATGTGAATATCAATGTCTGAAATAAATATATATCAAAGTTTGGTCAGATCAAATACTCGTCTTATCTGCTCTGCCTCGGGCCTTAAACGTCCCCCTGCTGTTCTGTGTGTGTGAATACTGTTGCACAAGCAGCTGGACAGACAGAGCTTCTTGTGGTTTTGCCAGGTTGCCATTGGATCGTGGGATAGTTTGGAGTCCGAAAATTTCCAACTTGTTCCTCTGTGGACTGCTGCTGATGCCTGATTTGAAGGTCCTATATTGCACAAAATGGATTCTTGGGAGATTTTAGCTGTGTTAGAATGTTGTTGCCTCATCAAAAACATACGTGGGGTTGGGTTTTGTTTCATTCACACATGTTTGAGTAACCCTTTATTATTAGTCTGTCTACATCTCCAAAGCTCAAAATGCTCTGTTCCACCTTGTGATGTCATAAAGCGGTAGTTTTCAAGTGAATAGCTCCTTTTACCTTTAGTTAAGTAAAGATAGGAAATTCCAGGGCTGAAATCATCTAAATGATTTTAGTGAAGGTGTATGGAGTTTAAAAACACAACGGAGCACTTCCTGTATTACCACATGACATCACAAAGTGGAACAGAGTGTTTTCTGTTTGAGAGAAGAGCTCAGCCTAAATATGCAGGGTTTGTGAGTTAAATGTGTGAATGAAACAAAGCACAACTCCAGGTCTGTTTTTGACGAAGAAACAACATTATAACATAGATCAGAAAATAGCGTAATATGAGCCCTTTAAAGACGCACAATGTAACTTTACTGGTGTAGGGTTTGCTACCTTCTTGTCTCCATGGAGATGTTATCGCTTTGCCTGGAATGTTCCAGAGTATTACATTTATGACTTTAGATTTATTTATTGAAGACTGACTTGGCAGGAGACATGCTGATCCCAAATCATAACTGACCAGCTTGTCTCCATGGAGATGGATAAGCTCCATTTTGTGTAATATGGGACCTTTAATGCCATTCTGTGGAACATTCAAGGAGAAACAATCACATCTCCATGGAGACAAGCAAGTGGCAGACCCTCCACCAGAAATGTTACGTAGTGCAACTTTACAACTATATACTGTTAGGTGACCAGTGTTTTCCTTTTTAAGAATTTGTTGAAACTATCCCTTCCTGGTGATATTCCTGTTACATGCTTCTTTGACATTCCGCACTTCCTGGGATCAGAAGTGGGAGATGAAGGGACGCTAGTGCCTCATATACACTTGTCCATTGATATCCAAAACGCCCTGCGGAGAACTTCCCTTTCCCAAAACGTCTTCCCAATCTTGGCTCCTTCAAAGGCAGAATACTCCGAAATGATCCGACCCGGCGTTCCAGCTGCTGCCTTCCTGCCTTTGGTGAGAGGGAGAGAGGCGGGTGGAGCTGGAATGGATGTGAACCCTAGCGATTGTGTTCAGCTAACCTCTCAGTGTGTGCTTACTGTGTTTGAGTGCATTCAAAGTTAGGAAATGTCCACTCCATGAGCTTCAGAATAATAGAAAAACTAGATTAACAATTTAAAACAAAAATATGCCTTTTTAATGGGAAAAGTTCTTAAAATGTTGGCTATAACAGGAAGGATTAACAAATACAATAATTTAGTTGCATAAACTCCTTGAGCTGAATTGTAAAGACGGCATTAGACGTTTGATACAGTTACAGTACAATAGGGCAAAATATCAGTATTTTTATAGAAAATACTTGCTATATACTATATACACTATAGTTTTATAGGTTCTGTGAGTTCAGTGGGTTGTTAGCCAAAGTGAATGCATTCTACCTGTAGTTTAGACCTCTACAAACTTGCTGTTCATATTGCAGATTCCAAATCTAGAAAAATAGCTTTTTCCAAGCTTGTTCATTCCTATAATTACACCATGATTTACAAATGAACAATGAAAACAGCTCTATATCATGGCCAGTTGTAGTTCTAATTATCTACCACTAAGGGGCAGCACTCTTAAAATGTGGGTGTAATCAGCTTTTTAAAGTCATGTCAAAGGTTTCTTGATTGACAAAGATAAAATTCTTTGACAGTTGATTAGCACATGTTTTTCCTCTCAGGTTAGAACTGAATACGTGCTGTTAAGTGTGAGTGATCCATGTTTTATCTGAACATGTGGTCAAACTGACTGAGAGGACTTGGCTTCAGGAAGTGATTCATCGTGTTGAATTGGAGCCACAGAGTTCTTAGAATGAATGCAATCGTTTGATAACTGCTTTAAATAACAGCACAGAACAGAGTGGTTAGATGCTCTTTGTACATTAGTAATACAACAGGCAAACAGTATCATTTTCTAATTCCAATTTATCGCTCCGGTTTTTCAGACATGGGGACAAAATAAGACCATATGGGACAGATATGGAAGCCCTCTGTAGACTCATGGGAAATACTTACTGTTACTCACTTGACGCTGGTTAGACCTCAAATCCTTTCTCCCCTCTGCTCCATAATAACATTATACTCATTAATAAACCTGAGCTCCCATGACGTTTCACAGATGATTGTACTACTACTACTACTACTACTACTACTACTACTACTACTACTACGTCTTTACTACTACTGCTGCTGCTACGTCTTTACTACTACACTACTACTGCTATTACAGCTACTTCTTTACTACTGTACAACTACTATTACTATTACTACTACTATACTACTACTATACTTCTACTACTACTTCTTTACTACTATAATACTACTACTACTACTACTACTACTACTTTATTACTACTACTTTATTACTATTACTACTACTTTATTACTATTACTACTACTTTATTACTATTACTACTACTTTATTACTATTACTACTACTTTATTACTATTACTACTACTTTATTACTATTACTACTACTTTATTACTATTACTACTACTTTATTACTATTACTACTACTTTATTACTATTACTACTACTTTATTACTATTACTACTACTTTATTACTATTACTACTACTTTATTACTATTACTACTACTTTATTACTATTACTACTACTTTATTACTACTACTACTACTACTATTACTACTACTATTTCTTTACTACTATACTACTACTATTTCTATGACTACTACTACTACTACCACTACTACCACTACTTTCACCTTCTGTCAGTCTTCCTGTAATTGGACATTGTACATCATTAATCCATAATCTGACCATGTAAATCCATTTAAACAAACACATTCAGTGAGTTTCCAGTAAAATGAAAGATACTATTACTAGAATTGCCCTGTAAATGTTATTTTAAGATCTTTGTCAGCACACTCACATAAATCTGTTTCTTCCGCAGTCCAGGGGGTCCTCGGTCGGAACAGGACGGGCAGAGCGCTTGTGTAATACATAATGCCGGATCACAATCTGGCCTCCATTTTGGTCCCATGGCTCTGTGACAGCTACCAGAGCCGAGAGCGCTGCCTCCTGGCCCATGACTGCGGCCGGCCTATGTATTTATGGGTGTTCTTGTGGTTTTAGGCCAGAGACGTAGCACCTGCACGGGCGGTGGTCCCTCTGCCTCTCTATTTAGAGCGGCAGTGTATATGTGCATGTGGTCTGTGGTGTTTGGGCGCACAAGGACAGTATTCATCAATCGGGGGGTGGGGTGAGGAGTGGGGGTCCAAAGCTAGATTTAAATGGGATTTAAATGGGCAGTAGCTCAGTTGGTAGAGTGTTTGTCAGCTGATCTGAAGGTTGGCGGTTCGAGTCCCGCTCTCGACGGAAACGTCATTGGTTGCGCGGTCAGATCCACTGGCCCACAGGTTGGCGGTGCGATTCCAGCTCCCACAGATGAATGCTGTTGTTGTGTCCTTGGGCAAGACACTTAACCGGTGTCTGCGTGCACTGGTGTATGAATCTGTGTGTGAATGGGTGAGTGGTTCCTTGATGTAAAGCGCTTTCTGTGGCTTGAAGGTGGAAAAGCGCTTTATAAAAATGTGACTATTTACCATTTACCAAAAGGGCAGAGCTAGCAGGCCGTGGGGGGAGTCACCCTTGACCCCTGCCCCTCTAATCAGATGATAATCCGGGGTGCTACTGTAGCCAAATGGACTTGCAGAGGTAGTTAAGGTGGAATCAGCAGTATCGGGGGTGATGGAGGTGTGAAGAGGTTAAATTTGGTAGCAGTAGGGGGTCTCATGTATGGGGGTTCCTCTCTCACCTCCCCCCTGTGTGGTACTTTGAAGTCAGCTGATAAAGAGTGTGAGGAAACACACCAGGACAGGGGCTGATGTTATCAAGGGGTAAAGAGGTTTGAGAGTCACACAGATGTTCACTTATTGTCTTCCTCTTGGGCGCCTGATGCTGCTTAAAGAATTCAGCTCAATTCTCAATACTGTCTTCTACCATTACGATCTACTAGGCCTACTACTACTACACCTACTACTACTACTAGACCTACTACTACTAGACTACTACTAAAAGCTAGGTCTACTAATAGGACTACTACTACTAGACCTACTACTACTAGACCTACTACTAAAGCTAGGTCTACTAATAGGACTACTACTACTAGACCTACTACTACTAGGCCTACCTCTACTACTTCTACTACTACTACTAGTTCTACTACTACTACTACTACTACGCCTACTACTACTACTAGGTCTACTACTACTGCTACATCTACCACTACTAATAGACCTACTACTAGACCTACTACTAAAGGTAGGTCTACTAATAGGACTACTACTACTAGACCTACTACTACTAGACCCATTACTAAAGCTAGGTCTACTAATAGGACTACTACTACTACTACACCTACTACTACTTCTACTACTACTACTAGTTCTACTACTACTACTACTACTACTACTACTAGGCCTACTACTACTACTAGGTCTACTACTACTGCTACATCTACCACTACTAATAGGACTACTACTACTAGACCTTCTACTACTAGGCCTACCTCTACTACTACTACTACTACTAGTTCTACTACTACTAGGCCTACTACTACTGCTAGGTCTACTACTGCTAATAAGACTACTACTACTAGACCTACTACTTCTAGGCCTACTTTTACTAGTTCTACTATTACTTGACCTACTACTACTAGTTCTACTACTACTAGACCTACTATTACTAGGCCTACTACTACTAGGCCTGCTACTACTAGGTCTATTACTACTACTACTGCTACAACTATTAGGCCTACTATTATTACTAGGTTTACTACTAGACCTGCTACTACTAGGCCTACTACCACTACTACTACTACTTTAGTGCTATTGCTACTTCTACTTTGAACTTTCAACCAGCTGATAAAGAGTGTGAGGAAACACTCAGGACAGGGACTGAGGTTTGGGATAATCACACAGATGTTCACTTAAACTGTAGTCTTCCTTTTGGCCTGTTCACTTATAGTCTTCCTTTTGGCCTGTTCACTTATAGTCTTCCTCTTGGGCGCTTGGTTAGAGCTCAGTCTTTCTCCCCTGTGCTACTTGTAATATTCATTAATAAACTTAGTGACAGGCTTGTCCCTGTATCGACTTATGGTTCAGTACTTTTCAGACTCAGGTTTTTTGTCTTTGCACTTTTTTCCTTGTGTTTGCAGTCGTATTTTATTTTCTTACTTTTTGGTAACACTAAGCCTATATGACATTTGAGCTGTACTTGGTCGAATAATTAACACCTATGACACATACTCTGAATGAACAACTAAAGTGATTAAAGCGCTTTTTATTTGTTGCTATGCTAACCACATTTTTTACAATAAATGGTAAATGGTAAAATTTTTATATAGCGTTTTTCCACTTTCAAGACACTCAAAGCTCTTTACATCAAGGAACCAGTCACCCATTCACACACACATTCATACACCAGTGTACGCAGATACTGGGAGCGAGGAGGGTTAAGTGCCTTGCCCAAGGACACAACAGCAGCATTTATCTGAGGGAATCGCACCGCCAACCTGTGACCACTCAACCAATATCAGCGTGGGTGCCATGTTTGTTTACACGTTTGTTTACACGTTTGTTTACACGTTTGTTTACATGTGCGAAGGAGCTGTGCTTGATTTGAGGTCACAGTCTGCAGGATAGATCAGGCCATAAGCACAGGCAGAATTAAAAAGGGTTTATCTCATTTAAATTTTTGTTTTTCCCCAAAGGTTTGACGTAATGGAATTCTTTCTGTTTTCCAACCCTGTTTTTGTTTTTCGTTGAATAGTTTTAAGTACTTTTACCTGTAAATTGACAGATTAGATCACTCCATTTATTATTATTATACATCTTCCTGATTGATGTAACCTTATGAAAATTCCCGCACATAATTCCAGCCGCTCCTTTTTCCCCTAAATGGATCAAGAGTTTGTCAAATCAGTGTCCAAGTCATTTCCCTTCTGGATCAATTAAGTCTAAGTCTGGGTCTACCTGCTTCCATCACAAGTGCAGCGATAACACAGCACCGCCAGGCACACAGGGACTTTCCACAGCCTGCACCATCTGACAACCAGTCCACAGCCTATGAGTCGGCTCCAACACACACGCTCTCTCTCTGTCTTTTGCTCCTACACACACACACACACACGCACACATACACACACACACACACACGCACACATACACATACACACACATATACACACATACACACACGCACACATACACACACGCACACACGCACATACACACATATGCACACATACGCACACATACACACACACGCACACGCACACACACACGCACACGCACACACACACACACTGTGTCTGTATCTCTTCCCCTCGTTCCTCTCTGTTCTCTCTTTTTTTCTTCCTCTCTTTCCTCTCTCTCCTTTCTCTATTTCTTTCTTCCTCTCTTTTTTCTCTCTCTTTTCTCTTTCTTTCTTCATCTCTTTTCTCGCTCTCTCTCTGTCTTCTCTCTCGGTCTGTGTCTCTCCTTTCTGTCTTTCTTTCTTACTCTTTCTCTGTCTCAGTCTCTGTATTTCTTTCTTGCTTCTTTCTCTCTTTCGCTCCTCTCTTCTCTCTCTCTTTCTGTCTCTCTCTGTTTCTCTCTCTTTCTCTCTTTATGTGTCTATTGGTCTCTCTATTTTTCTCCCTTCTCGCTCTCTCTCTCTCTCTCTCTCTCTCTCTCTCCCTCTCTTAGTATCTCTTTTTCTCTCTGTGTCTCTCCCTGTTTCTCTCTCCTCCCTCTCTCCTCTCTCTCTCTCTGTCTCTTCTCCTGTCTCTGTCTGTGTCTCTCCATCTTTCTTACCGCTCTCTCTCTCTCTCTCTCTCTCTCTCTCTCTCTCTCTCTCTCTCTCCCCCTCCCTCTCTCATATCTCTCCACACTTGTGCCGATCCTTCCTGTCTGTCTGTCTCGTCTCTCCATCTGATCCTGTCTGGCTGTTTGACTTGTATTTGTGCATTGCCATAGCTGCAGCACACTGTGTGCTAACAGCGCAGACAAAACACTGACTGAAACAGGAACATGACTGGTGCATGCTGGGATTAATGCATGATGCAAGTCAAGAAAACACTGCAGAATTATTATTATTCATAGTTATAAATAAAATGTGTTAGTCTTGTGTGAGATTTTTAATACTAGTATCTCCAGTCATGATTATACTGTAAAAGTTTAACATATTTACATAAAGATTCTAGTGGCCAAAACAAGAATACAGGCGAATAAACTTTTTTTTTTTTTCTGTATTTTGAGCAGGGCACCCATGAAAACGAGTCTCTCATTGGGTCTCCCTGTATAAGCAGCAATTCCTGGCCCCGACCATAGACTGTATATATAAATGCTAACCTGCTAGCCACTGGGTTCCAAATAGGAAGTGATCATGGGCGCACGTCCGACTTCATCAACTTTGGCTCCACTTCACTTAATATTAGAAAACTGTGGCCCCTCTCTCTGTAACTGCTGCTGTCAGGCTCGTCATTTTGGTCTTAAAATGTTTCTATGAATCCGTTCTTTATGATCCTGTTATTTTTATTTCGCTATTGTGTAAATCAAGATATGAACATCAGTAACAGACGAATCAGACACTTCCTTTTTATTTCGCTATTGTGTAAATCAAGATATGAACATCAGTAACAGACGAATCAGACACCTTCTTTCCTCGAGGTCGCTCGCGCTTGCAACAGGTTTGATTGACAGCGTTGCTAAGCGCCCGCTCCCTCCTAAACCAGCTGTGCGGGCGGGAAGGGGCGTTACTTTGAACAACCTCGCTCCAGATTGGCTCTTTGGTTGCTATGATACTCGTAGTTGGAATTCCAAATATGGAACTCTGCTCTAAATTCGCCCCTATAACTGCTCTAGCCTCGATGAGCTTCCGTTGACTGGAGCTGAACGCTATGGGTGACGTCACACTCACTTAGTCCACTTCTTTATACAGGCTATGGCCCCGACTGAAAAACAAAAACACCAGGCTAAGATTTATACAGAGCTGCTACAGTTCTGCTAATAAGGCCTCTGCCGTTTAACCTTATAGACTGCTAACCTTAGATTCTATATTGGTTCTATATGGTATCCTTGGTATTTTAGATAAGGATCATGTTATGAATGTTAATTATAAAGAGTCTGGCGTTGCCTGTACACTTGTATTGATGCAGGTATTGATGGAATGAGAGGGGCGTGTGCTGTTGATTGTGAGAGTGACTCAGATACCAGAGCACTGATGACTTTTTTGGCTGGGTCCCTGTACATGTAGTCACTTGGTTTTGCGGAGTGGCCCCATTAAACCATCGTAAGCACACCTTTGTTTGGAAACACACAAGACGTGCTTTGTGCGTGATGCAATCTCAACTGTACGTGTTTTTTATTCCATTCGGCTCATGCAAATATTTTGCACCCATTATAACAGTGCAAGAATAAGTAATTGGCCTGTTGTTTTTCAAAGTGACACAGTTCTAACAGGATCTGACAGGAGAAGATGGAGATAGCGGTGTGTTTGGGTGATACGCGTGGGCCAGGTTACAGCAACTGTAGCTTAGCCACACCACTGAAGAAAACATACTACATAACTGGGACTGGGGCGGTCTCTTTGTTTTGGTTTCGTTCATTGTGAAATCCAACTAGGAATTATTGTTGACACACGACCATAGACTGTATAAAGAAGTGGGCAAAGTGAGTATGACGTCACCCATAGCTTTGGCTCGTATAAAGAAGTGGGCAAAGTGAGTATGACGTCACCCATAGCGTTCGGCTCCAGTCAAATGAAGCTCATGGAGGCTAACAGTTATAAGGTGAATTTTGGAGCCGAGTTCCATATTTGGAACTCCAACCGGGAGTATCTTAGTAACCAAAGAGCCAATCATGAGCGAGGCTGTTGAAGGTAACGCCCATTCCCGTCCACACCGCTGGTTTAGCAGGGAGTGGGTGCTTAGCAACACTGTTACCCTAGTGGAATCAACCTACGGGGAAAGCAGGCGCCTGATTTGTCTATTGTTAATGTTCATATCTTGATTAACGGATACAATAGCAAAATAAAAAACAAAATGACAAGCCTGACAGCAGCAGTTACAGAGCGAGGAGCGACAGTTTTTCAATAGAAAGTGAATGAAGCTGATGGAGCCGGAAGCTCGCCCAGGATCACTTCCTATTTGGAATGCGGAGACTAGCAGGTTAGCGATGTCCATTTATCTATGCACATGACACATGCGACGGATGGCATGACAGTAAACTAATACATAAATCCCTCTTATTGCATTATAATGCATTATTTATTTTTTCTCTTCTGAATCGGGCCTTGGAACAAAACCCAGGGTGGAAATATTTGAAAAATACATGCCAAACACTAACTCTTGTTTTTGTTTGTATCTGCTGTTAAATGACAGAAACTGTGTTGTTTTTGAGTCTTTAAATTGAGTTTGAGAAAAGTGTAAATTGCTGTGGTGTAATTCACACTGATGTCTTATTCCCTGTCCTCCTCCTGCTCCCTGTCATCCCGTGTTTGATTCGTTTGTAGTTGGCAGTAATTGCTGTGAATAATTAAATGTTGTGTTGAGACAGAACCACGGCCTAACACGTAATCTGAGACTCATTACATCAGACTTATTACATCCTTCGCCAGCAATTGAATTACCAACAACAACAGATGTGTTTATTTTAGCCACTGAAGTATCTACAGTACTAAACACTTTTTTACATGTGTGTTACAGTGAAGTGTCAGATGTGGCAATGTGCAAAATACTGCAGAGTAAAAGTATTAAAATATTATTATTGTAGAGCAGTAGTTTTCTCTGATTGTCCAAATGCTCTTTCCTCCAGCACATACACTGTGTGCAGGTATGTACCGAGGCCATGGCTGAATAAAACTGCTTATATTTATACATCTGTCACTGTGACCCCCCCCCCACACACACGCACACATGTACACGCACACATTGAGTTGCATTCCCCACTTTCAAGCATGCATTTCAATCGGACTGAGAGCAGGAAAGAAGTGAAACCGCTGCCCGTCGTCTCTACATTTAGAGCTTTTAAACGGCTCGTTTCTTTCACGTTGGAATATTTGCTCGCCGACAGACCCCCAAAGCTCCGAGTCTGGCCGGATTCCCAGAACAGAACAATATCTGCCAGGTCGGCAAGGGGCCCCGCCACCCCAGACTGGAGTACGCAAACGTTTGGCCTTTAAACCGTCAGCGCCCAGGCCTTGCCTTACATAATGACAGAGAATGGAGGCATTAAGGCAATTTGTTTGATTTAAGTTGTCAAGGTGTCCTGGACCCTGCCCCTCTCAGCTGGTTTTGATACCCCAAGAGTGTGTCCCGGGCCTCAGCGGTGGAAGAAAAACAGCAGAAATGCCTCACACAGACAGTGTAGAGGGCTGGATAAAGAGGGAGGTAGCAGCGTATAATAAGGTTTATGAGGTCCAGAGAGAGCAGTGTTACTGTAGGAGGAGCCCCCTGCACACTCCACAGCTCATATGAACACTTGTATCGTCTGCTGCAGTTTTAGGCCCAAAGGAGCTAACACACTCTGACACTGGCTCCAGCCAGCCTGACCTGGAAACCATGCGCTGGTTACATGTGTGCTCTGGTCTGACAGAAGAATTTTATTTAAAATGACCAAATGCAGTGGCCACGATGGTGCTACTAAAATCTCATTTTGATTTAACGTAACATAGTTTCATATCATATCATTCATTTTCATATATTGGTATTATGTGTATAACAGTTGCACAGTTGTCACCTCTCTGTGTAGAAGGTGGAATGCAGAGTAAAAAAGACACGTCACAGACTATTAGCTGGAGCCTAGCACTGTAATTGACCCTGATCAAACCTGCTAAGTGCTGTGTGTGTTTGAGTGTGTGCTGAGCTGGGATAGAGGCCCAGTGTTCTCAGGCCTGCTTTAAATAAGGGGTCTTTCTCTGTCAGGAGCCTGTGCTGCAGTGGAGGCAGTGGCACAGTGCTTCCTCATGGCTCAGGTTTGGCTCAGGTTTGGCTCAGGTTTGGCTCAGGTTTGGCTCAGGTTTGGCTCAGGTTTGGCTCTGGCTTGGCTCTGGCTTGGCTCTGGCTTGGCTCTGGCTTGGCTCTGGCTCTGCTATCTCCAGGTGTGGTACTAAACAGCACGTCTTTAACTGTCACGCCTGATTACGAGCCTGAGGCCAAACTGGGCTACACACTTTTCATTTGCACCTAATCCACCCCAAGTGTTCATTCTGCCCCTCCCTCTTTGACCCCTTCTCTACAGGAAACAGGCATTCTGGGAGTTGGAGTGATTTATTCAAGCTTTTACAATTCACATGTTACCCAATAATTTTAGTGGATTCTATTGAGTATACCATTATGTACTTTAGCTTCCCCAAATTATTTTAGCGAAAGCTCTTTTGTTTACTTTATTTCCAACCCCTTGAAAGATTATGTAGATAAATAAGTAATCAATTCTAACCCGATCAGATTCAGGAAAAAAAGGTTTGTTGCCATTTCCGGTGAATCAAATTTACAAACTAGGAACTTGCTTCAGCGTTATGGTGCAACATAAAACGAGGAATTATAATACAAAATATAAACTATGAAAATGCAAGGGCAGATCAATAGTGCAAAGTAGATTAGTTATAGTTGTTTTAAAGTGACAGATTTGACAGCTCCAAAATCTCTAAACTGATAACAAAATAGCCTACATTTCTAATTATTAAAACAAATCCTCTCTTATTTCTTTCTTAGGTGTCCTTCGAGTTGGCTGAGTACACAGCCAATGTGGATGGGGTCGGCACTCTCCGGCTCCTAGATGCCATCCAGACGTGTGGGCTGACCACCAGCGTGCGCTTCTACCAGGCCTCCACCAGCGAGCTGTACGGCAAAGTGCAGGAGATCCCCCAAAAAGAGACCACGCCCTTCTACCCCCGCTCACCCTATGGTAACAACACAGACTATCATTTATGTACTCAAACATGGTAATATATGATCAAATAAGATAAGAGAACCTTTATTTGTCCCACAATGGGGAAGTTCCAGTGTTGCAACTCACAGTTCAAGAACAGCAAGAGAAAAGAAATAGGCGCTACTAAGGTGCTATGGTGAAAATGTACTGTCTCAAAAGGGTGTTTTATCCTTGTATTGAGTTTAGGGCTGTGGACTGTATAAAGAGTTAAACCCCCTCCAAAAACTTGTACCAAAAACTTAATATATTTTTTCTGTTTTCGATTAGTTTTTAAGTTACTAGGCATTGTGATTAAGGAAATGGTATTCAGAGGGATTTATGATCATTCTAAATCGTATTTGTTATTCTATATAATGATTAATACAGAAAAACTGTACCAAAAACAGGTGTCATTCAAGTACTGCTACCCCCAAAAATGAAAGGTACCCAAGAGTCAAGCTTTTTTCTTATAAAAATCAAGTATTACATTTTATGACAACACTACTACACCGATGCAGTGGTGGAACGTTACAAAGTAAAAGTAATAAAATACTGTACTTAACTATAAATTTTAGGTATCTGTACTTTACTTAAGTACATTTTAAAGTGGATATTTTTTACTTTTACTTCACTACATTTGAGAGCAGGTATCTGTACTTTACTTAAGTACATTTTAAAGTGGATATTTTTTACTTTTACTTCACTACATTTGAGAGCAGGTATCTGTACTTTTATTTCCGCTACATTTTGGAAAAGGACTGAAAAATGAATGTATTTTTTATTATTGTTCGAGACCTGCTGAAAAGGCTGAGGGTTTATTTTTAACACACTTGTAGTTTGAGCAAACACAAATATACAAATAAAAACAGGTAGGAAAAAAACCCATCAATTCAGTTGTTTCTGTGGGACAAAAATCAGCACAAATCTGTATCAAAGTCACTACATTTGAAGGTTTATAAGATCTCAAAATCAGCACAAAATACTTTTATTTTTTACTCTTTAAGTACATTTTTAATACTTTTACTTAAGTACATTTTTTCATGTGATATTTTTACTTTTACTTGAGTTTTTTTGCTCCAGTATCTGTGCTTTTACTTAACAAAACTGAGTACTTCATCCACCACTGCACTGTTGTAACCCATATCTTTCTATAATGCAAAACATGCAGCTCCACCTTGTACAGTCCACCATCAGCCCAAACGGTGACAGCCCAAACGACTTGATAGCTCCTCCACATTTTTCTTTACCCTTTTGTTTGTGTCTGTGTGTAAGTGAATAGCATGGCCAGTCTTTAGCTCTAAATACCAACTGAGCTCTCCGTGCAGCCCAAGGCCAAACGTCTGAGTGACTGCAGCGTTTAACAAAGACACCTTTATATCCAGCGCTCACTTTCAACACGCGGAGCCCGTACACGTGTGCTGCTCCTCGGGTTTCATGTTCTCTGTTGTTTAAATGCTGACACTTTCCCCATCTGTCACCACTCTATCTGCTGCGGCATGGGAGGCACATACCATCATAAGGGAGAGCGCATCGTCTATTAATTAGTCTTAGGAGAAAGGGGAGTTTTCGTTAGCGACCTTCCCTCACCTCCAGTGTACGCCCTGACCTGTGGCTTAATCAACGGGTGCCTCCTCGCGCTGGCTCTGGTATTCCCGTCGACGCGCTCAGAGTGGGAGGGAGCGCCATGGCGACAGGAAAAGAGCGGAGGGCTTTTTCTGGTGCGAGCCTGGTTTTGGTCACTCAGCAGGAGTTTGCGGTTGACCTTTTTTGATTATGAAATATGAAGTGATGGTATATGTTTTATTATTGGCGGGGGTGGGGTTTTTTTTTTTTTTTTTTTTGTTTTTTTATTGGCGGGTTTGAGTTTTTTTCTTTTTCTTTCAGCAGTTTTGAACTGGAATTCTTTTGGCTCTGAGCATTATGAAGACAATTGTGTGTTTTTTATATTATCTGGTTAAGTAAGACATAAATGTGTTCAGTCACAATTCTATTTATTACAACACGCCAAGTTACCAGAAAATAAAACAAAACTACATAGGCATTTCAAATAACATAATAGAATGTTGAACTGCATTTTAATGAGATTCCATAAATATTTGAATAATGACTTCATTAATGAGTCATTCAAATAAATGCATTGGATTTTTATAACACCTTTCAAGACACCCAAAGCACATTTTTATGTAGCACTTTTCCACCTTCAAGGCACTCAAAGCGCTTTACCTCAAGGAACCGCTCACCCATTCACACACACATTCATACACCAGTGTACAGACACATAGGTGGGTTAAGTGTCTTGCCCAAGGACACAGTGGTAGGCTCCTATTGTCATCACAGCTGCCCTAGGGTGGATGGACTGTTGTTGTTAAATTGTTTATCATCTATAGACTATAAACTACTCCATAAAACTAAAGTTGTTTTTGCCTCCTCCCCGTGCCCAGGCGCTGCTAAACTCTATGCCTACTGGATTGTGGTGAACTTCCGAGAAGCTTACAACATGTTTGCTGTCAACGGGATCCTCTTTAACCATGAGAGCCCACGGAGAGGTCAGTACATTCACTAACCACATAATCCCAGCTGTTCAGTGGGACTTTACTGCGTAAGGACATGGTTCACTTGAATATATGAGCACACTTTGATTCAGCTTTGGAAATTCTGGGATTTAAAAACACTTGGATTCAATTTTGATACTATGAAAAAGGCCTGATACTGATTATAGTAC
>KN468887.1:15597-31931 GCA_000787095.1 Periophthalmodon schlosseri | reverse complement strand
TTATTGTTGATAATTATTGTAAGAAATCATTAACCTGATCAGTGTCTTCACATAGATGATTATCATTAATCATTATTAATAATGTATAACTAAAGGCAAACTGAGCAAATTTGTTATTTCAGAAGAGCGAATCAAACTGGTCGCCCTTTGTATGACTCAGTGCCCATGAAGTAGCTCTCAGTTTCAAAAAGGTTGGTGACCCCTGATCTATACTGTGTTATACAACGGGCGACAGTAGCTCAGTTGGTAGAGTGTTTGTCCACTGATCCGAAGGTTATTGGTTTGAATCCTGCTCCCGACATAAAAAAAACAAAACATCTTTGGTAGAGCAGCCAGATCCACTGACACACAGGTTGGCGGTGTGATTCCAGCTTCCACAGATGAATCCTGTTGTTGTCTCTTTGGGCAAGACACTTAACCCACCTCGCGCCCAGTGTCTGCGTACCCTTGTGTATGAATGTGTGTGTGATCGGGTGAGTGGTTCCTTGATGTAAAGTGCCAAGAAGATGGAAAAGTGCTGTATAAAATCTGACCATACAAGTTATATCTCATTTTAATCAATATTTTGTGAGCTAGTTATCATCAGTTACTTTGTTGTCACTCTTTTTGGGCTGTCTTCACCAATTTACTTTTATACTGTGAGCTTTTCTTTTACGTTATATTTGTTGGATTCCTCGACTCACCGCAGTTTGTGATTTTCCTATTTGTTAAACTGTAAACCTTCTGAACCTGGACTGAGTCTCCGTCGTTTTTCTACCCCAAGACTAGTGATGTGACGTTTGTGAACGAGTCAGCTCTTTCGAATGCTTCCTTAACGTGAACGGTTGGATCCGGATCTCATTTTTGAACACTTTTTCTTTCTAATTTGTATGCATATTTATACTGATTAACACTTCACAAGAATCAGAACAGAAGCAGAGCAGGCGACACCAGTGAGAGGTCTGTGCACAAAAAACATATTTGGCATCATAATAACAGTTTACGGTAACATTAAAATTATCATTGTAGTGCAACGTTTTATTTAGATTCCGCATAATTTGAAAGGGTAAAAACTCTCCCACTCTCAGTTTGTATCATTTTAAACACATTTAAGCCTTGGTCGTTTCGCGCCGTGATTAGTTTGTTGTTAAAATGAGTTCTCACATCGGCCTCTGTCATATAAATAAATAGCAAAATAGCCAGTCTTTTGAATGGCTCTGTGAAATGAAAGGATCCAAAAGATTCGGATCCCGTAAACGAGCCAAAAGTCCCATCCCAACACAACGCAGGGAACATATTTGAATTGAAATCTTCCCAAAACTTTCTAATTGTTTGAACAAGTACACATTTTTCAGCTTCTTCTACAGACGGTTCTGCAGTTTTTCTTTGTTGCTTACATCAAAACACGACTGAAAGTTTTTACATAATACATACCTCCTTTACCTTTGCCTCCTGTATGAACCCTGTCTCACCTCCTCTCGCTCGTATCGTCAGCTCACTTGGTTCAAACAGTTCTATTTATTCTGCTCTCCGGGTACATCAGGACTGTGCAGTACATGTTCTATAGTGTTCATGTTTTTCTCCTCATTGATTCAGATGTTATGCATTTGTAACAGAGGTGGGGATGAGGCTTGTACATGTCACTAGGCCTGTCACGATAACGTTTGAGGTTCGGTATATTGCTGAAGTAAACAAGAATATTGAAGCGAATTTATGCCACTGGCACAACAACCCAAGAGCAGATTTAAACCACAAAACTATTCTAAATGTGCAATATTGTTAAAAAATCATGAGCTGCAATAACGAAATGGCAGAATGAAACACTTTAGTACTTAGTTTGCATCTGTAATGAGTCGTAGAGATTATTAATTCAACCTTTTACAGCCAAAAATAACCAATTTTCGCAGTAGGGCAAAGAAAATGCCTGTCTAAAGTTCAAATGTTTTAGGAAGTTTAGGAAGAACACTTCAATATTTGATGAACCTACCTTTTGAGAGGTTTTACTTTTCAGATTATTTTCACATTCAAGACAGCAATTTTTAACACATTTTTAAATCATTGCAAAAAAGATGGTGGTATTCTCTGTGGTAGCATTGTGTAGTAAACCACAAAAACTTTTGTCGGTAATTTGTTCACTGGTTGTTTTCCGGAATGGGTCAAATGGAGTTGAAAGAGAAGTAGTTCAGCATAAAACATACAAATAAAAGTTTTTACCTTCCTTCTAATTAAATGATTAAAACCAGCATGTTTTTGATTAAAGGTGGACTATGTAACTTTTCTGGTGGGGAGACTACTTCATTGTCTCCATGGAGATTAGTCTGGAATGTTCCACAACATGGCACTAAACTTACAAATCCTGCATTTATTCACTTGCAGGTGTTTTCATTGCTTAAAAATACATAAAAAATCATTCTTCAAACTGTGAGCAAGCTAGCCTCTCCACAGATCTGACTTGGCATTTGTTCAAGTGGCGCCATCTGCTTGACTCCATTGAGATATATGTTTAACTTTAATGCCATTCTGAGGAGGCGCTGTACCTGACTTTTGTTAACTACAGTTCATTTGAAACCAGAGAGGTTTTTACCATGACACCACTGCTCATAACAACTAGCATGCTAATAATGCACTTAGTTTTCGCAGGATAAAACATTCCATAATTAGATCCATTAGTCCCCTTTTGACCCTAAGAGCTGCTATCTGTACTGTACACTTTAAATGAAAAAAGCCATTTAAAGGTCCTATATTACACAAAATTGACTTTTGTGAGCTTTAAGTCATGTTACGATGCTGTTACCTCCTCAAAAACATACCTGGAGTTGTGTTTTGTTTCATCCACACAGGTTTGAGTAACACTTTATTATTAGGCTGTCTACTTCCCCAAAGCTCAAAATGCCCAGTTCCACCTTGTGATGTCATGAAGCAGTAGTTTTCAAGTTAACAGCGACCTTATACCTTATACCTTTTGTTCAGTAGAATTTGGATTCCAGGGCTGAAATTCTAAATATCTAAATGATTCTAGTGAAGGTGTATGTAATTTAAAAACATAGTGGAGCACTTCCAAGGTGAAACAGAGTTTGTTTGTTTTCAGTTTGAGAGAAGAACTCTGCCTAAATATGCAGGGTTTGTGTGTTAAACATGTGCGAATGAAACAAAACAAAACACAACTCCGAGTACGTTTTTGATGAGGAAACAACATTATAACATAGATCAGAAAATGGCGTAATACTGGCCCTTTAAGGATGAAAGTCAACCAAAAACCTGCCCCTCGTTTAACTTTAAATTCACATTTATCATAGCATTCCTGAAATTGTCAAAATCACTTCAAGACTTCACGATCACGCTGCCATTTTCATATAAAACCATTTTGGCACAGATGTACTTTTAATCAATTGACAGCCCGCCACATTATAAACTACACAATCGCATTTGAATCGTGTACTACATCAACTAACGCTAACACCACCACTTTCTGCGGGCCCACTTTCCCCTATACTTGCGCGGTTCTTGTTTTACTACGGATTTACTATGATTTAGCGTGACTGCCGCGAGTAATTGTAATTGTTTACGCCTCCCACCGGACGCATAAATTAACTCAAAACACAAGTCTTGCTCCGTGAGTGTAAATGGGCTGTTCTTTTAGCTCGTAGGGTGATGAATGGCTGCTCTGCCCCGTTACCGTTTTGCTCACTGGTCTGTTCACGAGGAGGAGAATGAGAGGGCCTGATTGGGCTCTAGAGAGAATGCAGCGGATTATACGAAATACCACACCAACATGGCCGACGCATCGGTGACGCTGTTCAAATGGACCGGCTCCAGCTCGCATATGTTATTCCTCCGTGTGCTGCCATTTCAGTGTTTTCTCAAGATATGCGCGGAGAGGCCGGAGGTAAACGCTCTTATTATGGATAGCATATAGTTAGACGTCTAGAAAGAGGGTAGACTTCGAGCTGGTCGTAATGTTAGGTACGTGATTAGGTCAATGATTTTAAAGGTCCTATATTGCACAGAATCTCTTGTGAGCTTTACGCCTTGTTAGAACGTAGTTACATCACCAAAAACATACCTGGAGTTGTGTTTTGTTTCATTCGCACACGTTTGAGTACGACTTTAATATTAGTCTGTCCGCGTCTCCAAAGTGCAAAATGCTCTGTTCCATTTTATGATGTCATGAAGTGGTAGTTTTCAAGTTAACAGCTCATTTTGTCTTTTCTTTAGTAGAGAAAAGAAATTCCAGAGCTGAAGTTATCTCAGTGATTCTAGTGAAGGTGTATGGAGTTTAAAAACACAGCGGAGCACTTCCTGTATTACCGCATGACATCACAAGGTGGAACAGAGTGTTTTCTGTTTAAGAACTCAGCCTAAATATGCAGGGTTTGTGTGTTAAACATGTGTGAATGAAACAAAACACAACTCCAGGTATGTTTTTGATGAGGAAACAGCATTATAACATAGATGTGTGTTACGCAACAAAGCAATACCACGCAACTTTCTGGTTGAAAGTTAAAACAAAACTTTGGTACGTTCTCCATGGAGATAGTTTAGAACTTGCCTCAGTACACATACATTGTATAAGCATCTAAGGTCAAAATAAGTCAGCATCTAATTATAATGCGTTTTATTGTCTGATAATCAGGTAGTGCGTGGTTGGCATTCTAGTTGTTGTTAGCATTGTTTACATCCGCTCTGGCCTCTGAAAGTTGTGAAATGCTTGTCAAATGCTTGGAACGCATAAGGTAAGTGAGGATTAACTTTGGACCACTGCAAAACGTTTAAAATGAACTAGTTCTGTGTTTTTCACGTTAAATCAAGTCGGCTACAGCGTTTTTAAGTTCTATAAGATATCTGTGTGAGTTCTATTATTTGGTCCCGCCCCTCCGCTCATGGATATATGGTCCGCAGCGGGCTCTGATATTTTCATCAAGACTTTCTCCCAGAACTGCTGCATCACTCTTTCTCTGTCCGTGTGGGAATCCCAAAGGACCAGCACTCTCAGAAATACTCCCATCAGCTCCTGACACCTAGCTTCAACAACACCTCTGTGTACACGGCTTCTCTTGGCTTTGTAACAGGATTCTGACTGTTCTAACCAAAGGGCTGTGCAATTAATTTGAGAATTTTTATTGAATCGAGAGCCATATAGTCAATGATCAGCTTGGGCCTTTTTAGTCTTATGGCGTTCGGAGCAGAGTGACTTTTGTTGAAGTGGACTAAGTGAGTGTGACGTCACCCATCGCGTTCAGCTCCAGTCAAATGAAGCTCATCGAGGCCAACAGTTACAGGGGCCAATTTGGAGCCGAGTCCCATATTTGGAATTCCGACTGCGAGTATCACTGCAGCCAAAGAGCCAATCCAGAGCGAGGCTGTTGAAGGTACTGCCCCTTCCCGCCCACATCGCTGGTTTGGCAGGGAGCGGGCACTTAGCAACGCTGTCAATCAAACCTGTTGCTAACGCTAGCGGGAGCAACCTCAGGGAAAGAAAGCGCCTGATTTGTCTGTTATTAATGTTCATATCTTGAGTTACGGACACAATAGTGAAATAAAAACACCAGGATCATGTAGAGCGAGTCAATACGAACATTTTAAGACCAAAATAACGAGGCTCACTGCAGCAGTTACAGAGAGAGAGGTGACAGTTTTTCAATGTAAAGTGAATTTGTCGTTGAAGCCGGAAGCGCGCCCATGATCTCTTCCTATTTGGAGCGCGGTGGCTAGCAGCTATGTCCGTTTATATATACAGTCTGTGAGCTGCACTGATTTTCTTAAAACTGTGAAAAACAAAACTAGTTTAAACAGTTTGCGGTGGTTCACTTACCGTATGCATTCTGAATATCCTAATTATTCACCGCGATGAGTTTATAAGTGCTTTTCATAACTCTCAGAGACCTGTGCGGAGTTTCGCCGTGGCGGTAAAGCTAACGACAGCATGCTAACGCGCACTTCTGGATTATCGGACAATAGAATGTTTTAAAAAGACTGTACGTAGTGGACTTATTTGACCTCAAGAGCTTGTGTGCAGTTAAAGTTAATATTGACAGCAATTCATTTTTGTATTTTTATTAAGACAAACTTGGAAAAAAAAAAAAATTGATTCTTTTTTTTTTTTTTGCCATATTCCTCAGCCATAAAAATGAACTTTCAACAAGCTGTTACTGTTCACAAAATGTTATATATTTTCAATGGAGAACTTAGGTAGTTTTTGCCTACAAACACAAAGATTGCTGGTTTGAATCCCGCTCCAACCATCGCACAGTAGTATTGTTGTGTCCTTGGGCAAGACACTTCTCCTAACACAGACTCGCCGCCGCCCCCTTACCTGCTCAAATGGCATGATACCCAACATAACAAAATTAAATCATCGTCAAGTTTGGTCGTCAAGAGCCAATCAGAAATTTCTTCCAAAAAAATCCTGCTGTTTAAAAATGATTATAGTTTGAATGGGACAGAACATTGCGAGTGATCCAAGAAATGTAGCAACATTTCAGTTACTCTCAAAAATCCATTTTATTTTTTTGGCTGTTATTCTTACAAAAACATGTCTATTTCACTTTCAGATTAAGTTGAACAAAGTCTTGTATCAGTATCTTTCAACAGTCCCACTGAGTACAAATTCCATTGCCCTTTCAGCTCTCACTTCCAGCAGGCCTAACTTCTCTCTCTTATCCCCAGAATAGAGAAATCTCATTCAAACTTGACCTTTTAGCCCAGAACTCACTGTGCAGCTCTGTGGCGAGTATAAAAAAACAAAAACACCTTAAACTATTCAGAACAAGACTGATGTGAAGTCGAAATGGCTCACCTCGCCCCGTGCTCCCCTGGTGTTTACTTATTCCCGTGCCTTTGTTTCATATGCAAAAATGCTGCCGGTGATCCCGTCTCCTGAGCGGTGGACCGGTTCTACGCTCCCCCCGGGTTGGCTCCGGTTCCCCGTCCGGTGGTTGGTGCATCGCCGCCAATCCGCAGTCTCTACCTGCCGGTGCCGCCCGTGACAAAAGTGCCGCGTACCTGGGTCATAGTGAACAGTAGTGATGTGACTTTCGGCTCCTTTGTGGGATTTGAATCTTTTGGATCTGTTCCTTTCAAAGAGCCGTTCAAAAGACTGGATCTTTTACTATGTATTTATATGACAGAAGCCAATGTGAGAACTCATTTTAACAACAAACTAATAAAACATTTCACTACAACAATAAACACAAAGCTCTCACTCATGTTGCCTACTCTGCTTCTGTGCTGAGTCTTGTGTTTTTTTCAACGTTAATCACTATAAAAATGCACACAAATGTGACAGAAAAAGATTTGGTTCTTTTAAAAAAACGAGATCCAGTTTCATTTGCGTTAAGGAACCGTTCAAATGAGTCAACTTGTTCACGAACGTCACATCACTAGTGAACAGCTCGCCTTCGCTTTACGTGTTTCTGTGTTAAAGTTAACCTGTGTGCAGTTGTGTTTTGAGACACTAGAGGTCGCTAACGGCCTACCCTTTTGTAATCACCTATAATTGCTTTGATCGGCCTTTCTAATTTATTTTGAATCAGCTTTGAACTTGTTGAGCCTCCTTTCGTTGTTATTTTGTTTTATTGTATAAGTTATTATCAAATATAACTTGTATCCCTTACATTTAGTTTATAATTAAAAGAGCTGATTTACCCGTTTAACATCTGGGTTGTGTTACTTCCTTTCATCCCTAAGAACGGTTTGTAACAGAAACAATGCATTTTGAGACCATGATGACCAGTGATAGAGCTCCCCCTGCAGTTCCCTCATGAGAATACACTGTCAGGGAACAGCTCAAAAGCGCTTTTTTCCTTTTCTTATCTTTTTTTTATTGAAATAAGACAGTATGATCACATAAAAAACATAAAATGTTGCCAAATATATTTAAAAAAGAAAGCCAGGGTTTCCCAGGAGAACTCTTGTCGGGTCGTGTCCGCCATATTGCAAGACTGTTTTTTTGCCCAGAGACAACAGATGGAGACGATGGAGGCTTCAAACACCCTGAAAATACATATTAACCATCACAGGGATTTACAAAGACGTTAAATGACCTAAAAATGTTGCTTAGTTCTGCTTCAAGTTGTTTTTTCTAATGCTGCGTTCATGCGGTCCTACTTCCAACATGAACAGTCGGGATTAAAACAATAGTGTTGGGTCTTTCTTACACAAATCTGCTGCTCTTATGATATGGACAACTAACATTAAACTCCAAAATGTAATAACCTTTAGTCAAAGAGCTCATATGTTTCAGATAGTTTGATTTTGTTGTCCATCTCCACACAGCAGGTGACGTCAGGTGCGGAAGTCGGGCAGCTGGTTTGGACCCGAGTTTCCGAGTTATATTTCCGACTTGCGCGAGCGTTCATGTGCATTTTTCAACTCAGAAAAAATATTTTCCCAAGGTCCCCGAGGACCACATGAACCCAGCATAATACAGGCTTGTCGTTTCCATGGAGACATTATTGCGTTGCCTTAAATGTTCGACAGAATGGAATTTAATATATCTAACCTGCAATCATTCAATTACAGATGTTTATATTGCAAAAAAATACTTGGCTCAGTGGCGTCAGCTGCTCATCCCCATGGAGATAGACATGTTTGTTGTTATACTGCGGAACGTTCCAGGCAATTAGGGAAACTGATAACATCTAAGACGAGCACGTGGCAGACTCTTAATCAGAAAAGTTAAATAGTGCATCTTTAATGTGCTTTTAATTGTACTTATGTCCACATCTCCTTTCACTAGATTATTACATTAATCTATAATGTAAAGATATGTACAATATAGCCTTTATGTTGCTACAAAAGGCTAGTCATTAAATTTCATATTGTCTCTTGGGAGGAGAGAGGTCAGATATATTAGTGCTCATAAATGTATATCATTACCGCTGTAGGGTCCTAAGAGAATCTAGTGTCCACTCCTTTCAAAGTGTCCTTGAATAGAGCTCGGGCTGAACCCCTCTGGAGCCTCAGTCTCAGCCTGTGCAGTCAACGCTTTTAGTAACTACACAGTATGTACACGACACTGCTTTTGGATATCACAGGGCCTAATGCTTCTATGGTTTGGTCATACAGCTACTGCCTGCAATGCTATTAGTTGTTTCTTTAGATGAATTCATATAATAAAAGGTGAGATTCATAGCACTTACAGACAGAGGACAAACAGAATTAGTAAAGAGCTTGTCTTCTGATCTGAAGGCCAACGGTTCCAATCTCACTCATGGCATAAACGTTCATAGAGCGGTCACATCCACTGACCCAGAAGTTGGCGGTTCGATCTCAGCTCCCTCAGGCAAACTGTTGTTTTGTCCTTGGGCAAGACAGTTAACCCACCTCACCCATATTGTTTGCGAACACTGGTGTAATGTAAGGAATTTGTCTGTGTGAATGAGTGAGTGGTTTCTTGATGTAACGTAATGCAACTATGTAAATATGACCATGCACCATAAATATATTTGATCTCAAAGGTCTATAATCACACATTTTTTGTTAATCCATACCCTAGTGGTACCCATACTTCATTTTGAGAACCACTATTTTAATTCAAAGCAATGTTATTTACCCAAGGGACCTTTTTATCTGAAACAAATATATACTTATACAGTTTTTTTATTTGGCCCATTTCACATTTAATTCCAGTTGCCTCATTAATTACGCCCTTGAAACATCTTGAACAATGGTCTTCAAAAACCCAGCATGCGTCTCTCCCAGTGTCCTTGAACAGGTCATACAAGCCCCTGCAGTACTCTTGACGCTCCACACAGGACTGTCCAAGATGTAAATGACCAGCCCACACACCAGGGGGAGCCGTGGGAGAGCTGGACGCGCATTACCTATTGATCACCTGCCACCTTTGCTTTTCCTCCCGGCCCTGGCCATCTGTGCGCGTTCGACGGTCCGATTTGAAATGAAAACATGGGCCGTGGGGTAAGTTATTCTGGTCTACAATCCAGCAAAAAAAACAAAAAAAAAAAAACGTCTTTGAAGCTTAAAGGCGCTGTACCTGATTGTTTGATTTTTACTGAAACTACTGCACATCGCGTCAGGTTTGTCAGCTTGCGGTGTACAGCTTTGTATCATGTTTTTGTATATTTATGGAGAATTGTCGTGTGGGAGCATGTTTGACGTGGGCATGTGGGCGGAGCATTTGACAGAATCTTACAGCTAACCATAAGGAGGGTTCGAATAGGGCCCGGGAGAGATCACTAAATTATTCAAACATTCATGGATGACATCTAAAACCTCTTCAGGCATGTTTTTGATGAGGAAAGTGTTATAACATGATAGAAAGTGCCAAAAAAAATCGATTTTGCATAATACCCCCTCTTTAATTATGTGAAAAACATCTAGTACTTTTTAAAAGATTTGCAGTGGTCCAAAATTATTCCTCACTTACCTTTTGTACTCCAAGCATTATAATTATTCACCATGATGAGTTTATAAGCGCTTTTCACTTTTCGCGCTTTTAGACGTTAACTCGATAAACCGGTCGATGGCGTCTTAGTCTTAAAATTTGTATTTGTCAACTAATAATTTTATTTAACTAATTATCAGGATTTATATGGGACAACAGCAGAAAGAAGTTAGTGAGTGAGTGAGTCATCTGAAGATTTGGTCAACTCATGATTCACAAATTGAATCTCTCTTTATATAAATACATTGTTTCCTAGTACTTTTTTCTGCATAAATAGTTCTTTTTGTTCAGGCAAAAACAACAATTTATTCGGGAAAAAAACCCAAAAAACATTTATCCTACTGGTCAGATACATATAGATACGTAATAGTTCTGAGAGCTTTTGCCACGCCCCATTTTTAGTCGACTACTCGATCGGCAGAACACGCCTTTAGCCGACAGAGAGTTTCGCCGTCACTGCAACGCTAACAACAACTAGCATGCTAACAATGCATTTCCTGATTATCGCAAAACGCTTTATGTTTAGATGCAGACGCAGCTGACTTATTTTGACCCCAAGAGCTGCTTATACGATACATCTGTACTGGGGCAAGATGCATTTTGTTCAATTTCAAATGCATGGAAATAAATCGGTTACAGACCCTTTAAAGGTGAACGTCTGCCTTCGGGGGGAGACATATCAAACAATGTTACTTCAAAGTGCTCAGCGTTTCATCGTAATCTTTTGTTCATTCAGTGGAGCGTGTCTTGATGTTTGCAATATTGTTGTGGGTTTTTTTTTACTTTTCTAAATTATACTTTTCAGCAAAATATATCACAAACAAGTCAGGAGTCAGTGTAATTTCATATTTGAAAGGCTCTCTGTTGACAGATGAGGATAAAAGGATGAAGGAAAAGAACAAACAAGTGGAGAAATTGCATGGGGTTCTGCTTTACATATTGATTTATTATGGGTAGTGGGGGGGTATTTTACTTTTATGGAGTATTAACCGCTAACACGTAACATATATGTACCTTTTTATTGTTTTGAAAACGCTATATTCGCCGAAGACAACATATTAACAGTTTCATTTTCGTTTTTGACGCTCTGAGTCCCCCCCTCCTTTTACTCTCAGCGCTAAATCACTCCCCCTTCAGAGCGCTATCTCATCACAATGAGTGTGCATCCTGCTAATGAAACTACCGCACATTGCATATTTATGGAGAATTGTCGCGTGGGAGCATGGGTAACGCAGACTTGTGGGCGGAGCATTGGACAGAATCTTACAGCTAACCATAAGGAGGGTTTGAATAGGGCATGGGTTAGATCGCTAAATTACTGAAACATGCATGGATGACATCTAAAATCTCTTCAAGCATGTTTTTGATGATTGAAAGCTCAAAAACTTGATTTTGCACAATACCCCCTGACCTCTATCATTTTTATACCCATTATTTTAAAGGTGCACTATGAACTTCTCTGGTGGAGGGTCTGCCACCTGCTCGTCTCCATGAAGATGTTATTGCTTTGCCTGGGATGTTCTGTGGTTTGGCACTGAAGTCCATCTTGCATTTATTCAAATACAAGTTTTATTATTACAACATGTATTCATACTGTGAGGAGGGCCACCTCTCCACAGATCTGACCCATTGGTGTCACCTGTTAGTTTCCACGGAGATAATACAGTTTAATGCCATACAGTCCAGTCTCCAAGTGGCAGCCTTTAAGACATATTATGCATATTTCAAGGTATAGAGTATAAAACTATAATATACAAAGATGATGAATTTACATTTTGTTCATTGTAAAACGCAATATTGATCTTAAACAACTTCCTTAAGAAATTAATTTACAGAAACATCTTAACAAGTTTTTATAGTTGAAAAGTGGCCATGTGACATTTCTGAAGCCTACATGTATTTTGTATAAGAAGTAGGGCTGAGCAATATGGTGATAAAAATGTAATTGTGACCTCATTCCTCTATTTTGGTCATGTCACCATATTCACAAATGTGTCTTGAATGTAGCTCTACGCTCCCACCCACTCCTCCTATTGGTCAACCTCAGCAGTGAGTGACAGGTGGGTTTAACCAACTGTAACAAGTGAACTTTCAGAAGAAGCAGATACTGTGTTTACATGAATCGTGATAAAATCGAAATTGTGATCTGGCTCCAGGAAAATCGTGATGTTCATTTCACTTCTCTGCGCATACAAGTAAGTACAGAGAAGTGAGCTCAGATAGGGGGGTAGGTGAAAGTTGAATTTCTACATACACTCATGTCTTAAATGCAGGACAGTACGAGATTACACAAACGTGCTTGCACCGATCGAAATGGGCAATTGTGATACTGTTATTTGGCATATCGCCCAGCCCTACCACTCCATACCTCATGAAAAATTCACATTTTTCCCCTAGCTCTAAGTGGAATATAACATGCTTCACCAGGCTCTGCAAAGACACGACAAGCGCCGAAAATAGCAGTTTCCTCTTAAACTCTTAAAGCACACAATGTAACCAAACCAGCAGGCCACTTTCAAACTCAGAGCAAAGAAACTAATGATTCCTGGAAATGCCTCTGTGATAGTGGCCCTCCATGTGCTGCAGAGAAAGCCCCTGTCAGCAGAGATGACTGTTCAGAGCACCGCAGATGCACAAGCTGCTAAAAATATGAGCCCGACTTCTGAAAACCACAACCAAGTACTTCCTCTGTGTCTATGTTGAGGCGTCATAAGCTCAGGCTTCTGCCGACTCCTTTTCAGACTTTGTGTATTTTGATTTGCTTCTTGTCTTAAAACAGAAAAGTCTGAAAAAAATAAAGATGATGATGATGATGATTAAAACCTATTGCCATTGGCAGCCACTAATAAATACCTTTTGTGGTGAAAAAACAGAAGCAGGTTGTGCACTGATACAGGCTCGTTTTTTGCAACTTGAGGCAATCAGAAAGCAGACAGCAGTGACAGCATCTGTAGCACTCACATTTTTTGAGTGAACCCTACTAGAAAAACTAGAGAATTAATCGCATCATTTCATAAAACCTAACCCGTTGGTTGATTTATTCATTCATTTTAAATGCCATTATTTTAGTTAGCTTAAGTTCACTGTCAATGTAGCGAGGTAGTAATAACACTACAGTTCTCTCCTCTCTGTTACATATTCCATATATAAGGGGAATGACCTCATTTCCATCAGGTGTGTATGAACTCTCTAAGACACACCAGCTGCACTGGGCACGCTCCTGGCACTCCACATAAAGTGCATGTGCTGGCGTGCAGCCAGTGATTGTTTGATCTCCACGCTTTCAGTGGTGGTTGTATTGGAACAGTCTTCTATTTCAACATTTCCATGGAAAGAAGCAGGAGGAGGCCTTCCTCCAGGCCAAATAAGAGTCAGGTTTGTGGAGATGCAAGGCCGCTCACAGTAAAATACACATGTACTTCAGTGTTTTTCAATGCAATAAACACAATCAGATTGAAAAAAACAAAACAAAACATGCTTTTACAATTTTTTGGCTAAAAATTACATACTGTGGCTTTAAAGATGCATCACAAGTCTGCTCTCTTTCTGTCTTAGTGGTCATTGCTTTGCCCCTTATGGTAAGAAGGCATGTTTTTCAATTTTTTTTTTTTAATTTTTTTTTTTTTACAATAAAACACCTGTAATGAAATAGAAAGGTTTAATTCCATACTGTGGAACATTCCAGGCAAAGTATCTCCATAATTAGGTGACACCTTACCAGAAAAGTTACATAGTGCACCTTTAAGTAGGAAACTTTGCCCAATACAGGAAACAGGTGACCACTGTACCTTACTGCTGTGAGACCAACCATCATTACACAGCACTATGTCTATATCATAATCCAGGAGTTATATAAAAGTCTTATTTAGGTCAGCTAACTCATGTGGGAAAAGTTAGTATCAAACACTTTCACTTTTGGTCAGATTCCACTTCTTTGACAAAGCAGGAGATGAGCGTAAACACAGCTAACAAAAGATGTTGTGATAAATTGCCTTCTCCCTTTTTCCGGATCCTTTATGTTGAAGCACCTATCAGGCATGGATGAGAATTCACTTGCTTTTGTGCACGAAGTTCATCTGAGGACATCTGACGCAATCCACAGAATACATGAGCGAATCTGGAATGTCCCACAGTCCCTTACGTCCTCCTGTAGACCTATAAAGATACTAATGTGGGAGAGGCCAGTGAGGTGTAAATCTGCTCCAAGAGGACACGGGGACATCTTTACTTACACCTGACATTCACAAACTTTTAACAGTGAGTTGCAGCTTTGAAGATCTGGCATTAAAACAGAATTATGCAACACTGACTTTTTTGAGCTTCTGAACATGTTATAATGTGCCCTGTTTATGCAATATATGACATTTTAATGAATACGCATTTTCCTATAATTACAAAACCAGAGGAAAGGGTGACCACATCGGATCCCTACACCAAGCACTAAAACTAGAACTTGTAAGTGATTTAAACTGTCTTAAAACGTGAAAAACAGAACTGGTTAATTTTAAACAGTTTGCAGAGGTCCAAAGTTACTCCTCGCGCATTCCGAGCATCTTAATTATTCACCACGATGAGTTTATAAGCGCTTTGCACAACTTTCAAATATCAGACCAGAGTTCAGAGCGAACTAGCATGCTAACGCACACTTCCTGATTATCGGAGCATAAACATTCATAATTAGATGCAGATATCACGCGGTGGGCATATTTTGACCTCAAGAGCTGCTCATGGAAAATACTGGGGCAAGATAAATTTTGTTCAAATACATTTACAGTATGTAGCTTTATTTATACAGGGGGAGCCCAGTGGGAGTAGTCGGTGTTCAAATATAGAGAAAATACAAACAAAACAAATAAGTGCATAAGTCCATTTAAACATTAAAAACAGGTGCAGGTGTGAGTATAAATGTTCATCACCAGATTTTTAAAGTGCATTTGTGGCACCGATATATCCACTTTTGCATGTCTTTGATATCTATGCCATTTAACATAGTCTAGAACAGAAAGAAAGGCAGCTTGAACATTTTTTTTTCTATAATTCAATGGGATAGAATATTTGTTTCTATAATAAAATGATAGTTTAGATTTTACACTGTTACATAATTCTGATATATGTATTTTAAAGGATACATTTTCAAAAAAAACAAGATATTTATAGTGTAATTTATACTGTTTCAATCAATGTACAGGGTGTCCATAAAGCCTATTTACAATTAAAAAATAATAATAATGACAAAGGTATATAGATATAATATAAAGATCTATTAATTAGGTTTGTTCTATTGTATTCAGTGGTTACAAAAGTTTTTAATCACATTGCATTTTTGTATTTCAGGCATCCTGTTTGAATGGACCCCTATGAAATGGCTACATTCACCACTTTCACCAGTTATCACACCTCTGGATTTCTTTCTATGTGGCTATGTTAAAGATATCGAGTATCGAACAAAGATGCGGGACATTACTGAACTAAAGCAAAAGATAACAGATGTGATTGCAACCACTGATGAGGCTCTGCTACAGCGAACATGGCACGAAATCCAGTGCTTCATATGACTCACGGTGCCCATATAGAGGTGTATTAAATGAGGTCAAATACTTTGGAAACCACTGAGTACAACAGAACAAGTCTGACTAATATATCTTATCACTTGCCTTTGTAATACATTTTTAAATTGTAAAGAGACTTTATGGACACCCTGTTTATGGGAAAAAATGATATACAGCCAGGTCAAACCTAGTATCTAAAGAGTACATATTTGTGCACGTGCCAGTTTGCTTTAATTGTCCTGGCTCACCCCGCGTGCTCCTGTTTGTTGTGCAGTCTCAGTATTGTGACACAGGGCCATAATGACACATATCTGAGATCACCAGATTGCCAAAGACGCTGCTCGAAGCCCTACTGTGTATATTCCGGGAAAACAGCGCAGATGGGCCGTTGCTAAATGTAT